>CADEHL010000984.1:187500-426194 GCA_902827135.1 Harpagifer antarcticus
GAGTACAGCTGGTGATGGTCACCATGTTCCTCAGGCGACACTCGTCCTCCATTAGATGCATCACCTTGCTGGAGTTTGAAGGACAGAAGAAGGGAGGAGGACAACTAGGAGACAGTGAGTGGGAAAAGGCTGAACATGCTCAAGACGTGAACACGTAATGCAAATACAACAACGTGCTATCGTCGCAGCAGTCCTCTCATTAGCTCTGTCATTGAAAAAGTCTGCTCACGGCTGTTGCTATCATTACCAATTAGCAGAGAGTATAAAGAGAAGAAATAAGGGACAGAGAAAAGGAGAGATCAAATCAGGCTAGGAGAGAAAAACAGAGTTGCCAAGGAGAAGATATTGGACAATGAGGCAGTGCTTTAAAGAGAGGACGGCAGATGGCTTTGATTTAAATTAAAGATTACGAAACAATTAAAGAACATCAGAACAGGCTGAGAGCAAATAATTGAAGATACAATTCTGGTCATGTCCTGGGCTAGAATAGTCTTTTTTACTAATAAAAGCTGACCCTAACATCATGTGTACGCAGTATATACTGTATTATATGTACATTTACGAGGCATCCGTATGGCGCAGTGGTTAAAGCCTTGGGATCAGGGGGTCACAGGTTCAAACCCCACTGCAGTCAGCATCTCGTTGTGTCCCTGAGACACTTCACCCCAAATTGCTCCTGTGGGGATTGTCCACAGTATTGAGTATGTAAGTCGCTTTGGATAAAAGCGTCTCACAAGTGACATGTAATCATAACAAGGACTGGCATATGACTAAATGCAGGAAGGTAAATATTACTTAATATCTTTTGAATTTGCTTCAATGCCACTCGTACTGTTTGTGTTAAAATGTGTTTCCATCCATCTAATTGAAGCACATCACCAGCAAGGTTATTTCTCCACTATATTGCAGTCTGTCGCAATATTTTAAAACCAACAAATGTGTCTCTGTGGTGACATTTCACTCTAAAAAGGGAGCTTTTTCTGTGAGAGAAGCTCTGCACTCTGGTACACACACCTCTGACTTGTAAAGTTTTTACTACAGTAAAGAAGAACAAACAATCCCTCTGGTCTTCTATTGCCACTAAAGTCTTTATTTGTTGTTGAAACATCAAAATGTCACTTTTGATTATATGTTACTTAGAGCTGCTTTAACGATGGAAGCTGATTTCATATTGTCTGTATAGCTATCCATTCAATCCATCTTTAGGGTAACTCTAAAGGACAAAGTGTATTCTTCACTCACACAATATGTAAATAGACCTTTTGACTTTGTTTATGTCACAGCCGCTTTTGCTGAGGGCATCAAAATCTAAAGTGGCCTGTCTACTTTTGAACCGCCTGCAGTGGACAAAGCGTTCATGTTGATCCAGAGAGAGACTGACCTTTGTAACAATGTGCACACTTCAAGCAGGAACTTCTGAGTGTTAGCAACTTGGAGGAACTAAGCCTTGGTGAGGAAATACATTGTTCTTATTTCTTGAAGGTCCATCACCTTAATCACACCACCACCATTACAAACCACCAATAAGAAGAGATTATTGTGCATTTACAACATCCCTGTGACTATGACAATGAAGTATGAGTGTAATAAATAAGAAGTATGAATAATAACTAAGTTGAAATATGTATATATTGCCGTCACAGTTATTAAAGGGAACATGATTAAAAGGGTAAAAGGTTATTCCAGAAAAAGATGAGATCGCAGCCTCTGTGGCAAAGTAGGGAGTGACTCTGCATTTATGACTGGAGAGGGAAGGTCACTTTCTTCTTTGGGGAGACGAAAGAGAGAGGGACAAGGCCACAGGGATAACCTGAATATATGTCGGCATCCCCACTATGATTCACTTCGCCATCGTACAGTTAGTTACATTGAGAACTTTGTCCTGACATTGAGCAGTTTTACTACATAATTAAAGGGATAATTAGATCAGCCTGCTAGTCTCTAAATAAACATTTTCTGGACGATCTATTGCCACGTCCCTTTCCCCCGGGCTTTACCCAGGAACTAATGGAGGGGGATCAGTGATGGCAGGCCCATTAAAACGTCCCTATAACTGTAACTTTGTCACCACCAAAACAAGCTCTCGGGTCCAGAAGGCTCATTAAAAGTAAAAGTTTACGGTCATTATTGAATGAAGCTTTAAATCATGGATTTCACTTCTTCAGTCTGCTGTGCCGTGGCTGGAAATAAGGACATGCTTCATAAATATTTAAACAGTCTACTGCGCGTATATTTAGTTCGCCAAAAAACATTTAACTTGGTTAATTATATGTATATCTTTGTTTCAGTGTTAATGCCTTGCATTTGCATTAGCATCTAAAGAGGCATGTTCTGCTTGCAAGTTGTGTCATTTTGTATCATTGTATTGTGCACTTACATAGAAGTTGAACAGTTATAAGGCATGTGTTAAAGTTAAGATGTCTTCCAATGAAGGGTTGTGTCACCATGTCTCCCTTCCTGCCATGCGGAGAATCCAATCTGCAGTCGAGTAATTAAAGCCATTATAGCTTTGGCAGGCGAGAGCGTTCTTAACACTTTTGCTACAGAGTTCAATGGGGCCAAGGGAATACTGTAGATCCTTTTCCCAGCAGGTATTCTAAGAGCACAGGTGTAACTAATAACATTAACGTTGGCTCCATTTCACACCAGTGTGCCACTAAGCCGTAGCACCGAGGCTGAAGAATAGCAGGGTGCTGGCATTATAACACCTCAACGCATCCATCGGTAATCTCATTAAGATGCTCTTTCTTCATAGACATGCCAACATTACTGATGTAAAAAAGATTCTTATGAAGCAGGGACTTCTTCTGAAAATGATCGTTTTACAGATATTAAGGCTATTGCATATTCATTTAAGTCAGCCCAATAGTTTATCACAGTTATGTTTTGCGCTCCAAGCTTCAGGTTGACCTCAGAATTGGCTCTCGTTGACCTGTGGATTGCAATGTAGCTCTAATTCAAGCTCAGGAAATACAGTTTTTCAAGACATGTGTGAAGGCTTGTATTTCTTTGCACTTATATACCCTATTGATCCACTACTGGAGCAATGTAATGTTAAAAAACGATTTCCGATATAAACTATATGAACCATACAACAACTCTAGCAATGACTCTACAACTATAGAAAGCTTATTTGAAAGGAAACAACAGACCATCATCATATCTGTGAGCCAAAACAGTCTCCATATAAGTGATGGATCTCTCCGGCTCCAGAGTTAAATTTAATTGGTCAGACACCTGAGCCTCAAAATGTACGTTTGAAGAGAAATAACACAGCAACGACACAATCAGTGCTGCAGCCATCCCGAGCTTTAAGTGCTCACTTTACCACGCCACCCTCTGTGAAGAAACGCTGCCTGAGACTGAATCTAGAGAACAGAATAAAACACAACATCAGCCGGCTGGAAACAAACACCAGGATGTGAAGTGCTCTGTGCCATTCACATCACAGCCGGTTAAAAAAGCAGTGTTATCACAATGCACCAAAAATATTTCTGTCATTGTTCTTAAAAACACAATAGAGTGGAGGACATGGGAAATGAAAATGAATCACCAGCTAGACAGATGACAGCACACATTATGAATGATTATAATTATGAATGGACTTAAAGGTCCCCTATTATACTGTTTTTCATCACTATATCACAGGTCTCAGATACAAAACATGTCTCTGATTGGCTGAAACACCAATCAGATCAGTGCAGCATTTCCCATAATCCCCTCTGTTTCAGCCCTGTTTCCAAAGTGCTGATTCTCTGTCTCTGTTACTTTAGATGAAAATAAGGAGCCCCTCCCCACGCCCCTCTGAGAGACATTTGGTTACAAAGAACTCAATGGTGCTCTAGGAGGAGATTCAGGTGATAAGGGGGGGGGGGGGGGGGTTACCGTGGTTGCTGATTGGCTAATGGTTACACAAACCAAAACATCGTGATGACATCATAAAGTGGCCACATTTTTTATAGAAATGGATCAGGACAAAAAGAGACGGAATCTTTTTTCCTGAAACTTTCAGAGTCTCTTTACACAGAGGGGAAGAGACATGAAGAAGAGGGGACACATGTTGATGTAGAAGAGACATGAAGAAGAGGGGACACATGTTGATGTAGAAGAGACATGAAGAAGAGGGGACACATGTTGATGTAGAAGAGACATGAAGAAGAGGGGACACATGTGGATGTAGAAGAGACATGAAGAAGAGGGGACACATGTGGATATAGAAGAGACATGAAGAAGAGGGGACACATGTTGATGTAGAAGAGACATGAAGAAGAGGGGACACATGTTGATGTAGAAGAGACATGAAGAAGAGGGGACACATGTTGATGTAGAAGAGACATGAAGAAGAGGGGACACATGTTGATGTAGAAGAGACATGAAGAAGAGGGCACACATGTTGATGTAGAAGAGACATGAAGAAGAGGGCACACATGGTGATGTAGAAGAGACATGAAGAAGAGGGGACACATGGTAATGTAGAAGAGACATGAAGAAGTGGATTTTGCATAATAGGTGATCATTAAAGGGAGGCAATCCTCATGACATGCATTTTTAAATAATTATCATCCGATAAAACAGACCAGTCTCTGCCAGTCTTTTTTTTTTTTTATCCGATGACCTTATCAGTGATTTTAAACTGATTAATTACCGAAATAACATCAACCCTGTGGGCGGCGCCATTTTGACAAGTCACATGACTTATTTTACCGGATGTGACGTGAACTATGCGTTTGGTGTCGAGGACAAATTGACGTATGTGCTTTGTTCATGTTGTTTACTCTAGTTACTCTCTCAATTCTATAGAAATATGCCTCATTGTATCGCGAAACATTGCCACAATTCGGATAGGAACAATCCACGGAATGCTCGGTTCCATCTATTGCCAACGGGTAAGCGTAGGAAGTACGTTCGGAGGCAGTGGCTAGCGAAATGTGCTCGGCCCGAACCGAAAGATTCACAGGCGAATGTATGCAGCGAACATTTCAAGTTTCCGGACGACTACTCTGAGAGTATGATGAAACATAAAATGTGATTTATTAATCAACCATTACTTAATGGGGATGCAGTGCACTGCCAATGCCAGCCAGCGTAAGCACATTACGCAGCAGACTTTACTTATTGTTTACTACGTAAGGAAGCAGGAATTGCAGGACCCAGAGCGCACGGAGCACAGAGCGGACAGCAGATAACGGATTTGCAGTTGTATTGCTTATAGATTATCAGAACATTTCAAAGGCGACACAGTCACATTGGATATTAACCTATGGATTAACTACATCATAGTTTTTATCGTTGTAATGCCATTGAAGACCAGTTTAGACCAGGCAAAGACGAAGGTAAGCCATGTTAGCCTAGCGCATGTTAGTACCTAGCGCCACTTGTTTTGATGTACGTTTTTGTTGATAACATCGCGAGTTTGTATCTTTCAGTGTTGAGGTGAGCACCGTTAGATTCTGTGTCTTTACGATCATAAACGATGTGTTGGATGTGCAGCTAGGATAAGTAATAAGAGAGCTAGGAGTGATTTTCGGTGCAGTAATAGGTTAGCATTTTTCGCTCGGGGCTAATTCAGAGGCTCACTGTTAGCATTGTGTGTTTTTTTTGAAGAAAAAAAATGAAAAAGATCAGTTAAATTAGTTTTTTTCCCGTTATATGGATATAAAATATTCATAGTTTATTAAATATTAAGGTTCCTTAGACGTTGTTTCCTGCAAATGACGCGATTTCGGCCCTGGAACCGGGTCCGTGGGGCCTAAGAAGATAACAGAGTATGTTTTTTTATTTTTTTACAGTTGTATTTGGATGGAATGAATACCTATAGTGATAATTCAAAGTAATACAATAATTTTTACAGTGAAAAAGGTCAAATGGAACTGATGGTTCCCAAATTACCCAGAGGTGAGTCCGCCTGGACTTTATTTTTCTAAATGTCTTCCTCGGCTGACGAGTCCGAACTCAAATACTCCGCCCTGTTTTCGTCGAATGTTCCTGTGTTTACAAAGTGAACGCATAGATGACGTCACAACCTAGTTTTTCGGATCATGTGACTACTAAAAATGGCAGCTGCCTGACGAAATATACAGGTTTTGATAAAAAAGAGCTATAAAATCATTATTTACCGGGGAATATCGCTGATTTCTTCAGGGTATGGTTTAAACATAATGTTTCACTAAATACTGAAGTTTTGATTAACTATCTAATGACTGGAGCCTTCCTTTAAACAGTCATTGTGTCTGCAGTCAGAGAGAATGCAATCACCTCTTATTTGACTATAGCGACTTCCCATTTAGTTCAGATGGATATGTTGTGTTTCTGGGTACAGTAAGTAGAGAGGAACAACATCGGGAAGCAGTGATGCCACAACATGAGCCGTTGAGCATGTGATAAAGACTGGAGCTGTGGGGGTGACGACAGGCAGCGAAGGAGGTTGCAGGGATGTGACAGAAAAGAAGAGAGGTGATAGACACAGGGAGAGGAAGGTGCGAAATGAAAGATGGTGCATGTGAGAGAATATGAAGGCAGCTAAGACAGATGTGGGGGGAAATAGAAAATGAAGCGAGGGCGAGCTAGTGTGTGGTGAGAGATGGAGAGAGGTTCTGTTATAGCCTGTATGGAGACCTCAGGGACACAACGGATAAAGGGAGTTTTCTTTGTCAGAGAAATGCTTTTAGGAAGTAAATACAAGTGTGGCTTTAATGGACTACCTGTATGCTTCAAGGTAAACCAAAAAGCGCCCCTTTATTTTTGCTTTTTGCATACTTATACCCAGTGGGTGAGATTGAAATGATCTATCTATCTTTTGTTTTCTGTTTCAGTTTATTTTGAAAGCAGAGGTCAGCTCGAGGGAACACAATGCATTTGTTTCAGATGAAAAAAGGTCATTTGTTCTGAACAAATGTTGCTGTCACTCTCTTGCAGCGGTATTGTTTCGTGATGTCGGTGTCGGGTTGATTATACACAGCATTTATGTCATCAGTGAATCAACAATGAAATAAAAAACCAGGCTGTATTACTAATAATAAGAAAACATTCTTATCAGTGTGATCCGGAAGAATAAACAAGATGCCATCATAAAAAAGTGCAATACAAGTCCAGTCTTTTCTATTTGTTTATGTGTTTTCATTCATGTTCTTGTGCTCTGGCTGGCACTGATTTCATATTGGAACAGATCCATTTAAACCTTGTGGTCTGATGCCAGGCAAGCTATTTTAATAGTATCTTGGCGTGGTCAACACAGACATGACAGCTTTCATTATAAACCATATTTAATTTCAGTAAATAATAGTATTTTGCTGTGTGAGCCATATTCTCTGCTTTTGCTTTTGTTCATGTTCTGAGTATGGATCAGAAGTTTTCACAACATATTTTCTTTGAAAGGAGACATCCTGTATTGGGCTTTGTTGCATTTGAAAGAACGGCACTGCATTCACACATAGCTGATTATGTCTAAAATACAAAAGCATTGTGACTCAGAACAGATCACAATGGTGTTTTCATTATTGCAGTAATATATTTTCCTTTTTATCCCAGGATGCAAATTCCTGGTTGATGATGACCTACTTTCTGTCTGACTTATGAGAGCATTTAGTCATGACATCAGGTCTGTTCCTCTATCCTCCGTAACCCTATGCAATCTCTCATTCAGCATCTCTGTTCATCAGTCATACAGAAACAATTACGCATGGTCTTTGGGTTTATTTTCTTATTCAAAGACATTTTCTTCACTAGCATAACAACACTGTCTTTGAGAGCTCCCATGGAAAACAACAACAACGCTTCCTCCTAAGGTCCAGCTTTCTAGTTCTAATCTTCTACACTTTCTGGTCCTGTCTGACCTGCTGTTAGTACGGACATGTCTGACTCACTTCTTCTGTGGAGCCGTGACATTTAGTGTTTCCTGGAACAGAGTGTGTGTTCTCAGCAGGAAACCGATGGATTGTCCACTCCAAGTAGGGAATGAGTCCTTACCCCAAGTGAAGGAGTTCAAGTATCTCGGGGTTTTGTTCTCGAGTGAGGGAACAATGGAGCGTGAGATGGGCCGGAGAATCGGAGCAGCGGGAGCGGTGCTGCAGTCGCTTTACCGCACCGTTGTGACGAAAAGGGAGCTGAGCCCTCACCTATGGTCATGAAGGATGGGTCATGACCGAAAGAACGAGATCGCGGATACAAGCGGCCGAGATGGGTTTTCTCCGCAGGGTGGCTGGTGTCTCCCTTAGGGATAAGGTGAGAAGTTTGGTCATCCGGGAGGGACTCGGAGTTGAGCCGCTCCTCCTTCGCGTCGAAAGGAGCCAGTTGAGGTGGTTCGGGCACCTAGTTAGGATGCCACCTGGGCGCCTCCCTAGGGAGGTGTTCTTGGCACGTCCAGCTGGGAAGAGACCAAGGGGTAGACCTAGGACCAGGTGGAGGGATTATATCTCTTCGCTGGCCTGGGAGCGCCTTGGGATCCCCCAGTCAGAGCTGGTTGATGTCGCCAGGGAAAAGGAAGTTTGGGGCTCTCTGCTGGAACTGCTACCCCCGCGACCCGACCACGGATAAGCGGAAGAAGATGGATGGATGGATGGAGAGTGTGTGTATAATGCAAAATGTCAACTTTGGTGTGTGTGTGGAAGTTCTACCTTGTTTGGCCCCCCTACAGCTCATTCGGTGGAGCTTATGTACTAAAGCTATCTTCCTGTGCAGGGGACCAGAATTCGAGTTGAGATGCGGGCTCAGGTCTGAAACCCATCCTAGGACTATTGTCTCCCACTTTCAGCACTATCACTGAAATAAAGGCACTGGTTTCCTGAACAAAACCTTCTCCCTTGTTGAGAAAGGTGTATTTAATAACATCAAAGTCATGACACTCGAATCTCTGAACTCTTTAATTTGAGAAGGGCATTTAGAGTGTCTGTAATCATAACGAGTGTCTGTATCCTCTTGAGGAGAGGAAGAGGAAGTGCGTCCCCCTTCTGTGCCTCAGCTCATAGTTTTCCATTGTTATCAGCTCTGTCATCTCTTCTGTCCCATGCTGCTGCAGCTTCTGCTCTCACTGTGGTTTGCAGTGCCAAGCCATCGCGGTGATAGATCACTGTTATTACCACATGCTATCCATTACTGAGGAACAGCGGGGGGGCCGGGAACACACACACACACACACAATGGAAGATAGTACTCAAACCCACACATGGATGTACACATAGCTTACTTCCCCTCTGTTGGTACATGTATATGCGGTGAATGTTTAGACACACTTTCACATATCAGCCACTTTGAAACTTCAGAAAAAGTCCAGAGTTTGAGGAGAACGCTGGAGTTGTTATTGGAGTGGGATGACTCGACCGCAGGCTCTTAAAGTACTTTCCATACAGACAAAATAAATGAGGCGGAAAGGCAACCCAAAAAAGAGAGCTCAGCGAGAAAGACAGAAGCCTGTGGACATAATGACGGAGAGAGTCAAAGTCGAGCTGTAAGCCTTCTGATCCAGAGTGTCAGGTTATTGTTTGCAGCCGTATTCTTCCTGCGTTCATCTGCATGCATGGGCAGGAAGTTCTAACTTTTCAACACTTCTTACCTTTTAAGTCTGCATGACTCACTTAAGGAACATGAAACTGACAAAGGAAATGTAACCTTTGCTTTCCCCGCACACGAGTGGAATTAAAAGCACCTCTTTCTAAGGGCAATGCTATTACAATAATGCACAGCTAAGCCAAATGGAGGTGGGGGAGAAATGCTAAAACAATACATCACCTAAAGCAAGAGGTGAATATTTTGAGGGGATGTATGTGTAGGAAGAGTCCGATTAAACTTTAATTTTTCAGAATGTATCTGAATGTGTATTTATGTATAAGTACGTCTGAGTACAGTCAAAGGTGTGTTTAGGTGGAAGAAACTATTCATGACACTAAATCCATAACAATACTAAAGGAGGAATACAACAGGAAATGTAATTAATTGCGGATGTTAATGTTTCTAAAGATTAAAGGAGGAAATTGACACTGCAATGCTGACACATGAGTATAGACAAAGACAAGGTTATTTATTGCAAACATGGATATATGTCTGCATGACAAGCAAAAACAAACAGGTTACCTTTACTTATACCTTGAAAGAACCACCCAGTAGGCAAGATATACAAAGTTAAGAAAAGTTAAAGAGTAGAAAAGAGAAACTTCGCAATTTCCGATGCAAAAGAAACCAGGCAGATGGAGTACTAGACGGAGGATTTAGGCTCAGGATGAAAGGGACCAAAGTAAAATATGAGACGCTAAGTGTGTCTCTTTTCAAAGTTGCTCCCGAACATGCCCGGGGCTTGGCTTTAGTGACAAGGATTGTGCTACATCAGTTATGGTGCCGGGGGAGAGTGGCAGACATTGTGGCAAAATAAACACAACTGAATGTACAGTCTGCATCCCACAATGTGTTTGCACAATAGCTGTCCTCATCCACCTTCTTGTATTAACAACCCATACATAAACATACGAAATATTACATGAGTCACCTGTTCTGCTGGTGAGGAGGGATACGCAACACAATAGAGAGGAGGAGAGAGTTGTTTCTAACACAGATGGAAAGGAAGGCAGAGGGTGTAGAGGCAGCATGTGAAATAAATAAACATATAGAGGTGTGTGTGTGTGTGTGTGTGTGTGTGTGTGTGTGTGTGGCCTAGCATTACTATACTTGTGGGGACCTAAATCTGTTTACGCAGTCACGTGTGGGGACTCCCCTCCCTTATGGGGACAAATTGGAGGTCCCCATAAGGGGAATCATTAATTTTAGGGTGAAGACTTGGTTAGGTTTAGGATTAGGGTTAGGGTAAGGGTTAGGGTTAGGGTTAGGCATGTGTTGGTTAAGGTTAGGATAAGTCTCCAGGAAATGCATGTATGTCAATGTAATGTCCCCTGAAGTGATGTATCCATGGTATGTGTGTGTGTGTATGTATGTGTGTGTGTGGGTGTGTGTGTGTGTGTGTGTGTGTGTGTCCCTCCCTGCTGCTGCAGACTATCGCCCAAGGGTTAGGTTTCTCCGAACAGCATTTCATGTTAACTGTCGAGCCAAAGGATAGAGAGGCAGTCATGGGGAGAAATTGTTTGGTGGTAGTTTTATTAAAGCACCCTCATTGGTTTGGGGCACATTTGAAATAGGCTGATTATTCCCATTATGCCTTTCTTCACTGAAGTGATTTAGAAGAAAGAGCTAGTGATTTAGAAAAGTTTTGCAAGGAACATTTGAGCCAAGATATTCATTGATTTGTTACAAAAGCATTTGATGATTTCCAGCTAAGTATCGAGGCAATGGTTTGTAGGTATGGCACTCACTTCAGTTCGGTCATTAGTTAGTAATGCAATTATGTATTTAACATAGCACACCTTAAACGTATAATGATATAACAATGGGTAAGGATTGTTTGTAGTGTGAGATGGTGCAAAATACCCCAAATAATCCCTTAACACAATATTGGTAAAACAGAAACATAGCAGGTATCTTTGAAAACATAGCAAACCGTATCTACATTTCCACTCAAACGTTTCAAAGCATGGGTTCTTTCTCTGAATAACATATTATGAAATCACAGTGTGTTGGATTATAGAATATGACTTCTCCCCTGAGAACCATATTTTTGTCGTTTTTACAAGATTCCCATTCCCACCAGTCCAATCATTAGCCCGGACCCCCACAAGGGAGGGATGATTTACTCGTATCCATAAATGCTGTGTTTCACAAAATCAATTGATGGTGTTCATTTCTAATACAGCGTAACCCATGTGAACAGCATTACCAACTTCCTTGTGAAATCTGCAGGACGTTGCAAACTACTGTGTCAACACACACTTCAGTTGTACCTCAAACACAACAAATACATTTACATGCAAATAGTCAAGTACGTGCACTGAACCAAAGTGAGAAGAAATATGACAACATTCATTTATTGTCTTTATTTCAACTTCAATGTTTAACATTCTGATGATGTCCATCCATCCATCCATCCATCTTCTCCCGCTTATCCGTGGTCGGGTCACGGGGGTAGCAGTTCCAGCAGAGAGCCCCAAACGTTCCTTTCCCCTCATCAACCAGCTCTGACTGGGGGGTCCCAAGGCGCTCCCAGGCCAGCGAAGAGATATCATCCCTCCACCTGGTCCTAGCTCTACCCCTTGGTCTCTTCCCAGCTGGACGTGCCAAGAACACCTCCCTAGGGAGGCGCCCAGGTGGCATCCTAACTAGGTGCCCGAACCACCTCAACTTGCTCCTTTCGACGCGAAGGAGGAGCGGTTCAACCGAGTCCCTCCCGGATGACCGAACTTCTCACCTTATCCCTAAGGGAGACGCCAGCCACCCTGCGGAGAAAAACCATCTCGACCGCTTGTATCCGCGATCTCGTTCTTTCGGTCATGACCCATCCTTCATGACCATAGGTGAGGGTAGGAAGGAAAATAGCCCGGTAGACAGAGAGCTTTGCCTTCTGGCTCAGCTCCCTTTTCTTTCTGATGATGTCGCTAAAAATACTTATTATAGCTACTGTTCTAATCCCAGCTGCACTTCAGAAGATCATTTGATGTATACATGGGATTTAACCCTTTTTTTTGGTGCAAATTAGCACAAGACACATGTAAAACTGTTCTCATAAAAGATGCTGCACATTCTTTAAATTGTAAAAAAGAGCTTTGTGGGACTGAATAAACATCAATGCAATTTATCAGGTATCTAAATGGCGCTTTTCCACTGCAGGCCTCGCTCGGCCTCGCTCGGCCTCGCTCGGTTTGGTTAGGCCTTATTAGGCCCGTCTCACTTTAATGCTGCGCTTCCATTACAGTTTAGGAACTGGGGTAGTTACTATAGTAACGCAGTGTAGGCGGAGCCGTGACGTCATCTTCAATGAGAGCCTCAGAAAAACAACACAGCCTTTAGCTGTTAGCACTCAGAGCTCACAGCTCCTCATATCTGTTCAGAAACTAGACACAAGTTAAACAAGTACAAACCACAGACTGCCTGTGTCATGGAGAATACAGTCGCTGGTTTATTTATGTCTGTAGGCCGTTGTTGTGAGTATGGACGGTCGGAGCATATATAACGTTAGCTTAGCCAAGCTCCATTTAGAAAACACGCATTTTAAAAGGGTTTTTCGCCTGCCCTCTGTCTGCAGACTTGTCAAAGCATTAATTCATGGTTTTTACTAACCGGTATCAGTGTGTTGTTATTTCGGCATCATTTAGAAACGTGTATTACAATTAAATCACGGTCAAATATGTTCATCTTGTTGTAGTTGTAGCCCCCTTGCCAGCGATTCTCTCTCTCTAGTTTAGCATACTCAGCCCGACTCAGCCTGGTTGTTCCTGGCCCTAGAACCACGATTTAGTCGGGCCAGAAAAAAGGTGAAAAAGTAGCCCCGGGCCAAAACTAGGCCAAGTCGAAACGCAACCAAAAACGGGCCCCGCACGGCTCGGCACGCTTAAAGCGAGCTACCCGCTGCAGTGGAAACGCGCCATAAATGTGTAAATACTAGCCATTCACCACAAAGAATATTGGAAATGAAAACCTCAAAAGTGAGCAATTTCACCTTACTAAACGAGTTACAGTTTGACTTTCCACTAACTGAGTCCCGGTAAACTACTGGTTACATTTTGGCTCACTGGCCTGACATATTAGGACACTAAAGGTGAACAGAGCCATGGTTAATATTACACGTGTGCATTTCATATCAAATGTCTAGTTGCTTCTAGATTTGACTCGTCAGCTTTTCAGTGTAGGGTAATGTAGCTCAGCTCTCCTCAGGCCGACCGAAGTCTTTACTCATGTGTCTGTTTTTAATCTCCTTTAACACAAATGATCCTATGTTCCTTCGGATCACTGACTTGAAGACATGTTCATTCTATGATGTAGTTTCACTCCTGAAAGAAGGATCTGAAGAAGTGTGGGCTGTTATTCCTCCGTGCCCTTCCTTTACCGACTATCACAAGGTTCATTTCTCTCGGCTCCTTTTCCACCTCCAAACCCCTTTGATCTTCCGTCCAATTAATTGTGTCCTTTGTACAGACCCAGATAAGAGTGATCGTTCGTATCCTTTTGTTGCTGGCTGTGGAATAGTTACCTCATCTCTGTTATATCTTCCTACCTTTCTTCAAATTCCTTCGCTCTTTTAAGTTTGGTTTCGCAATCTGTTTAAAGGTTGTCGAGACTTCATAAAAGTTCTGATTCTGTCTTCCCCTCTTTCTTTCTGTGCCCTTTGTATCCTATACATTCACGTATGTATTCACTCTCATTTACACTGAGACAATGACATGCAGTGTTTCAGGTTTATGAAAAAGTAAATACCTTTCTGTAAGTGCTTCTTTTTCTAGACTGCCAATTGATTACAGGCATTGTTCCCTTTGTTCTCCACAGTCAACTTGTCATACAATTTGTAGCCACACATTTCATGCACATTTAAAACCGTAGCCAGTCAACAACACAAAGAAAATACTGCACAACCCTATAGTGCCGGAATTAGCTTCTGAAATAGATACTAGAGTGAGAATGGATTCTGATATAGAGTGCATTGTAAAACATTCATTCATCACTTTAGGATTGATTCGTGTCTATGTTTAATGCAGGAACAGCATCTTCAAGTCAGATTAAGGAGTGTGTATGGCCATCTATCTTGTTTTAAAGCCTCACTCAGCCTCACTCAGTGTATTTGGTAGTTTGCCAGAAAACATCCGGGGAAAGTTTGAGTAGAAAGGTCAAATCCTAGATCTGGTTCATTGAGAACAAAGCATTTCTCATAACAAGTTACTGTAAGATCCAAATACTGTGGCGCCTAATGAGATGTCCCCAGAAAGGGTCATGGTTAGGGTCATTATCTCCACATGGGTTTTCTTCGTTATTGTGATAAATGATCTTACTTAAAACAAATTGTATATAACGTAGAAATACCAATGTCATACCTTCATTTGTCTTTGACTCATGGTAAGACACCAGTGCAAGATAAAGCTTAAGATAGACTTTTTTTTTAGGTGCAAAACATGAAATGTTTCTGTAGCATATCTGGCGTAAACCCAGCAGCTGTCAACATGCTTACATGGTGGCAGAAAAATATGTTCCTCGCCATAATTTAGGCATTTTCACATCAGCCAATGTGGCCATGAGATTTCACACTTGAGTTTATCCTATTTACATTATCTGTATGTTGAATGCTACAGATTTGTGTGCATGTCTGCCAAACACCGATATGTTGGAGAGCCCATATGTACAGGTTTCAAATATCTTCAAGTATATGCAGTGTATAATTTAGCACCACACTGAGGTTACCTTAACTACTGTTGAAGAAACACTTGCATGAATACAGATGAAAACCTAATAGCTAAAGCAGTTAAAGGTGCGGGAGGTAATTTTGGAGAAACCGGCTCGAGTGCGCTAGAATTTGAAAATACACAGCCGGAAAAGATCTGCCACTTCCTTACAGAGCCCCGCCTCCAACACACACGAACGCGCACATGACCAATGAGGGCACGAGATAAGTTTGCGCACAGATGGAAGGCTGACAGGCAGGTAGGCCATCCAGTTACTTTAGCCGGGCCGGCTCAGATGATTGGTCGTGCTTTTTACAGTGCCACGGCTTCCACAGATGAAATGTTTTAATGGATTTTTTGTCAAAGCACTTCAGATATTCATTGCTATCGGGATGTTAAGAGCATTCCATGGAATATAACAACAAGTGTATCTCGAGCCGGTTTCTCAAACGTACCTACCCCACCTTTAAGAAGACACGAAAACAATCAAATACTCAGATCGTTAAATTGCAAGTTAAATGTGCTTTTATAGGCCATTAATCCCTGTTCTACTCATCACCAGGGATTCAAAACACCCACAGAGTGAACATTATCCCTGACCTTACACTGTCACAGGGGAGAAAGAAAAGCTCCCACTCATCACTCATTAGGCAGCACAGCATATTGGGCACAAAGGATAAATATACTGCAGGAAATGTTGAGTGCTGAGCTGGATTTAGCCGGACCTTGTGTGTTCATTATCTAAATTCCTCACCTCAAGAGCTGATACTTACAGCTATGCCTTGTTTTTTAAGTTTACAAAATCGAAGTCTGTGGTTTAAAAAAATCCAGACATTTTTCTAACTCAATAATGAAGTGATCCATGCCCATTTTGACAGCTATTAGAGCACAGAAGAAGATGTGCTTTTACCTCCGAAAGGAAGAACTCAATATCCAATATGTGTGAAGCAAGACTGCAAAAAATGTCACTGCTCCGGGGATCTGAGAAAAATAGGACAGTGTCATGAGCAGTCTCAGAAAAGCATACACCGCCAAAGGTTAGGTTCATACAGGAGGACAAGGCATGTGACATGTCATTTTTTGCATCAGTGTGTTTGGGGATAAAAAAAATAGATACAGAGAAACATTTAAGGGAATAATGGCAGCTCAGTCAGCATTGTTTTATAACGTAATGATTACTGTAGGTCAGCCAAAACAATCCGATATAGCTTGGACACTGCCTTGTACAAATGATAAATGCGCCCAGGCCAGCAAAACAAAGCAGCCCACAAACCTCCAATCAGTGGGCACCGACTCTGACACCATGATCTCACAGGAGAACGCTGCATGAGAAGATCTTTCCTCCAGCCTTTACACACTCTCACACACACACACAGTTGCACACCTTACTCTAGCACACACTCTCCTACAAAGGAAAGGGTCTTGCTTTCAGCCAGCGCTCTCACTGTGCCTGCCAGCGCAGAGTCAACTGTTTTATCCACACTGCCGACGGGAGCGGCCTTGCATCTTTTGCTGTCACACTGACACAACAAGAGAAATGCAGCGAGAAATACAAAGCCACGGAGATCCAGGGAAAGGGGGAGTGTTGCGGAAACTGAGAGGGAAATAGAACGGAAAGGAAAAGAGAAACAGGGACAGAGAGAGAACTGGATGTAGCTGAATCAAGAGCAGGGCTGCATGCACCTATACTTCCTACTCTTTCTCTCCTCTTTTCTTCTGCCTGAAAGGGACATTCCCTCAACCCTCAACCTGTCATATGTCAGCCCCTGATGAGCAGTACAGGAAGATAAGGAGGCAAGGAATGATAGTGGCGTCGAGTACTTTATTGAGGGCACCGTGAGATTAGAGGTGTACAGGAAGAAGTGATTGATAGGTTGCTGGCTGGACTTGCTGATGTGCATTCACACATGAGATACTATAAAGAATTATAAATCAATAATAAGTATTTTAGCCTTAGAAAATACCCTGCATCCCTGTCTACATAATAAAGCACCTCCTGTAGGGTCCTGCCCTCTAATGTGGGAACTTGATGATGAAATATATGAGTAATACCTGCTTAAAGAGCGTATCTGTGCTATTCTCAAGTAAGAATAATATGTACAATCAAACTATTCGTCATATACTCGAGATTAGTTTTTATTTAAAAGGTCAGGAAAGGGAAATTAGTTGGGGGATAAATAAATCAGCTCCAGATTTTGCTCTTAAATGTGTCTTAGTGTTACGACTGGGGCACACAGAAAAATGATAGGACCCAAATGCACGACTCCAGACAAAAGATGATTCAAAAAAGGATTGACTTGTGGTGATAAGCAAGGTAATACAAACTCTCAAAAGGCTTCACAAAAAACTAACTTAGATTCACTGTAGCTCAGAAAACAACTGGCTGACAAGTAACACAACGGTGGAAACGATCTGGCACTTGGCACGGAGAAAACCCAGAATAAATACACACACAAGGGACTACAGGTGCAAACAATAAGGGCGTGGCAGGTCATCAGGTCAGTGAACACACTGACTGGGTAGGAGTCGAACTACCAATGAGAGAAGAGATTAACAAAGTCAGGAAATGACAGACAACAAAAAAGGGTTAGCAGACGCGGACTTGACGATATTAACTAAACAGAGAAATAATACTAACACATCTGACGAGACACAACACTTGGTAAGAAAACATTAAATGTCTGTCTTGCCGTTTATAATTTCCAAGATGGATTTTCAACCCATGTTGTCTTTTTTTCATCTCTTCCAGATTCCCCAAATCTAAAATGATGAACCATATGTACTAATGGTTTGAATTACAGAGCTTTTGTACCTTCCACCCTCTCCTTTTAAACCCTTCCTTAAAAGCAGGGGAAACAAACTGTTGCAGATGTCACATCTTTGATCTACAAAACATGATTTTGACAGCAGTCAAAAAAGCAGAATTTTAAAACCGCCGCTTTCCTTTCCTCTCCGGCGTAAGAACAGCCAGCTCTGCTTGATGTAAAGAGAAGTCTCTGATGGCTGCATCAGTAGGAATGTGTGAAAGTGATAACGTATTTGTATTCTATTCTACAATATATGCACATGTGAACTCGCGGGGGTGTAAGAGTGTATGAACATTTAGCTTTGATCTCTAGATTTTCTGTTATTATTTTGTATCCGTGTTGCGTGTGTGTGTGTGTGTGTGTGTGTGTGTGCGTGTGTGTGTGTGTGCTGCTGATGTGAGCTGCAGTAATAGAAGCTGTCCTGCAGCACACAGTCTGCTGTTTGCAGCCGGAAAGCTGTCATAAACAATCTGCTCCAGCGTCAGTTAAACAGAGAGCGTGGGAGAAGCGGGTGCTATAGGCTACAAGCAGCCCAGCGCTCTCTAAATACACCAGCCCATCTGCCTAATGCACTGGAATCAGGATGAGCAATGGATATCCCACATGACACTGTGATGGCAAAGCATCAACAGGTTTGGCACCGAGTGACACTGGCCGGTGAGAGCGGAGCAGCTCTGACTCTAAGTGACATTGAATTCAATCTCATGTGAACACTTGTACACTCTTGCAGGAAATGTGGCTCCTACAGGTTCAAATGATTTCACACATGGATATGATGAGGCTGCTCCATCCCATGAGCAGAAATACCTGTATAGTATTCTAGAACATAACCCATAAATACTTTTTTATTATGGTGGTAAACCAGAACAAATAGTTTGGAGCATTGAAGTGCGTGGGCCGCAGAAACAAGTCCATAATGAGAGCTGTAATAATGATAATAGGCTGTACTATATCTGCAGGGCTTTGATAGGTTTATTGATCAGCAGCAGTGACTCAGCACTCGCTCCACTAGTACCCACACTCTGTTCCCAGCCTTTGCCGTGAATCAGGCGTCCTCCACTCTTACTTTAATCTCTTCAATGATGGAGCATGCTGCTGTGGGCAGGCAGCAACGCATTTCATATAACCTCATGTACTCTGTCTCATCACTTTTAAATCTGACTGATGCCATGTCTGTTATGTATCCCCTTTCTATCTGCCAGAGATCCAAAGTTTTATGGATAATTGCGGATATTATTTCTAGATTGTGGCAAAAATCATAATCTCGATTATTTGGGTCAATAATTGATATCACGAATATTAAAAACGATTATCCATTTTTTTTTTTTTACAATATCTTTTTAACAGTTGATTGCCCTGAACTTTAAGTATAACTCAAAAAATAATGAAAAAAATAATCGTTTTATTTCGATTACGTTGTTTTTGTAATCGTTGCAAGCCATAATCGTAATTGCGATTAAAATACGATTAATTGAGCAGCTCTAATTTCTAGTGTAAGAATGTGAAGTTTTCTGATGTTCTCGTTTTGTATTATTTCTCCTCCAGAAGGGCACTCGAGCTCTTTGCTTACCTATCCTTCCATCATTTGGAAAAACAAAACTCTATCAAAAACCTAGATGATTCCATGGCTTTAAACATTTATCAATAAGGAAGTCGACCAGCTGCATTTCCAAATAACTTTCCATCCTTCAGATGTGGCTGCTGTATATTCTGTAATTTAACTCGGGACGGATCATCTGCATTCCTTTCCGGGTCAGACTGACTAAAGATGCAGTGTGCGACATCTTTAGCTTACCAATATCTTTGCCTGGTATTTATACAGAAAGCATCGGAAGTTATACTAAGCTGCAAACACGCAAATACATGTTTGCAGACACCTGCGACCCCCACAGAATAAACCACTTCCTTAAACAGCAGAAGATGTTTTATTGTGTAGCTGAAGTACCAATTACTGTAAGAACCGATCCCATGAGAACTTTGACGATACAAATATCAGCCTGTTCTTTCTGTATTCTGCTTATACTCATCTAATTCAGCATACGACTCCCGTCCCTCACGGTGAATATAATATAAAAGAATTCCTTCATCAGAGGAGTTGTTCTGAAGCCATGGAGACTTGTTCAGAGCTGCAGCTGTTGTCTCCTCCTAACATCTCCCTGCGTCTCAAAGGCAGGAAATCATTTGTACGAAGCTTTAACTCTGCGCCATCTGTCAGGGAGGGAAGTCTGAATAATAGCAAGTCAAAAACAATATCTTCCAGCTTTTATTGCCATATGATTCAGGAAGTTTGAAATACTCCGAATTAAACAAACTCCCAGTGTGGCTCGACGAATTGCTTTGTTCTTTGAGAATGAAATGCTACCCAGACGATGAAGCGTACTGAATTTGGTCTTCTAGCACCAGCAGCCGTTCAAAGTTCCTACATTTCCGTTGTAGGAACTACATTTTCCTGTCAGTGGAGATAGTGATGTCGACATGCTATGTTTGGTTTTCCATTTTCTTTCTCTGTTTGTGAGAAATCCAACTCTCCCGCTAACAACAAAACCTGTTTTTAGACTTCAAATTAGCATTGTATATTTATCTTTGTTTATCTCTACCTTGGACATATCATTGTCTCCACTAATTAGGACTCTTATTAAAGAAAGTCCCTGAGCAGGAGAAACTATTCAGGCAACACTGGCTGGATCCTTGTTATCATGTTTAGTTGATTAGAAGTGAGAGTTGCACTGATGTCACCTCTTAGATTCCCATCGATCGTCTTTCTCTCCGTCGAACAACAAGAGAACTAAAGGCTACTTCTTCTTCTCTCAGACTCTTTCTCTTTCACTGCACACCAGCTCTCTTGGTGTCTGTTAAATCTATTCCGACTCCCTTTTGTCATACTGTTAACATGAAGGTTGGATTTTACTGGGTTGCTTGAACAAAGAGCAGCTGGAGTTAATCAGTAGGATGAGATTTAAAAAAAACTGCGTTAGCTCTTGCCATTGAAATGCTCCTTGAGCTGCTTCTGAATTCAAACCGTCTGATAGATATCTCGTGGCACCTCAGGCATGTTATGTAGATTCCTTCCTTCTATCCCAATGTGAAACCAGCGCACGTTTAGAACGTCCTCTCAATTCAATTCAATTCAAAACCTTTATTTATCCAGGTAAAATCCCATTGAGATCGATGATCTCTTTTTCAAGGGAGACCTGCAGAAGTAGGTTCCACAAGAAGACATAAAAACATAAACAACAGAACAACAAAAGGACATCATACAGCAAAATGTACAGGGATTACAATTTACATATCTATCCACATGTACAGGTACCAACAGCATCTGATTGAGTAGCATCCAACCGAGCTTTAAAAACATGTAGTGGTACCAGCGTGGTAATTTTCCATTCTTTTTGCAGACTGTTCCAAGTTAGTGGAGCTGCACATCTAAAAGCTTTCTTCCCTAAGACAGTCCTAGCACTTGGCACATTTAATAAAACCACAGCATGCGATCTCAGGCAATAACTACTTTCAATTCGCCGAGAGATCAGGGACCAGATATAAGATGGTAGTTTATCCAACATGGCTTTGTAAATGAAAAAGTACCAGTGACTGAGCCTCCATACAGTAAGTGATGGCAAAACTCCCTTGGTATACAGGGTACAGTGATGAGTAAGTGCTTTACAATTTGTCACAAATCTCAGTGCTCTGTGATACGCAGCATCTAACTTGCTCAGGTAATTGGCAGGTGCATTCATATATAACAAATCACCATAGTCCAGCACAGGTCAAAAGGTCATAGAGCCTTTTCCTGGCCTCAAGTGAGAAACAGGACTTGTTTCTGTAAAAGAAACCTAGCCTAACCCTCAGCTTTTTAAGCAGGTTATTGACATGAAATTTAAAAGTGAGACAGTCATCAAGCCAGATACCCAAGTATTTGTAACAGGCATCCACTTCAAGTTGTATTCCTTGCGTGGTTACAATATCCAAAACATATCCAATATCCTCTATTTCCCTCTCCTGAGATCGGCAGTCCTAAAGCTTTCACCAGGGGCTATATTCCCATGACGGATGTTTATGACAAGTATGTGATCCACATATTCACATGCACTGGTAGACTCCAGCAGTAACACACGTACAGACACTCCCACACTGGACCATGTGAACGACAGTCCAGAGGAGATAATTAATTGTTATGGTTTCCACAAACCAGCTGACGTGCCCATTTCCAAGCCATTTGCAGGCCTGTTGGGATTTATAATAGGAGGCGTATCATTATGCAGCGATGCCAGGGTAGATGGGCAGATTTGGGGAATTTAATTTACACAAAAAGCACTGTGAAAATCAACTGTCAAGTAAGTGCATTCGGGATTGGATTTATGTAGCGAAGGGTGCATTTCATCCCCATTTCTGAATCAGTTTCTGACACCTTCTTACGTTTCCTTTCACTAAAAGGCCCATGCCCTGCCTGCTCAGCTCCCACTGTCCACTTTGATTACATAAGGGAGGAAGCAAAGTGTGCAACTGAGAAGCATCAGACCATTTCAGGACTGAAAAGGGAAGTCAGTGTTATATCTACCCCAGCTCCGAGATTTAAAGTCGGTGCAGAACTGTTCCCAAAGGCTCCCTGGAGTCTACATACTGTACTTTACCTTTGTCACTCCCTTGTTTCATTGTTAAAACATCCTCTCTCCATATTCTTCCTCTCCCACTGCCACATCCTGTTGTGAATTGTAAATGTTCAGCGGTGAGCGCATGGACTCTGGATGGGATATGGTGAGGGAACAGAATGTCAAAAAAAGTTGGATCTGAATAACATTTTATAGCAATGTCAAACCTTCCCCAGACTGAAACTGCATAATGTGGTGCTACAGGCCTCTGTGGAGATGTACAATAATATGACTTCTTCTCACCTTAACAAGCATTAACATTTTAAGAGGCACACTTTGTAAGTCAATCATTGTTTTTCAAGGCAGAGTTAAACTAGCAAATAATCCCTTACCATTGAATAATGCATGCGTGTTTACCCCGCCTTGCTTTATCCACCAAACACGTACATCTGCTTGTGACTCCATTTGTTACGGGAGAATCAAATCACTTTCTTAGTTTAACAAAGGAGCCTTGGAAGTCTAAAGGGATTCAAAAACCGCAAAACGATCACAGGTGTGTGTGCGGTTTGGTTTGTATCAATGTTTCCTTGACAGGTTATGCAGGTTGAATCAGTTGCTATCCGTGAAGCTAAGCTAACCTGGCTCATCTGGCTATCTCCCTTATTTGATGCATCACCATATTAGCTGTGTGCTTGTTACTTTTGTATGAGCTACACCAGATGTGTTCTGGGACTCATCCATCTTTTTTCAAGAGTTAGAATGTACAGGCCGTGTGCCCTTCATTAACCTTCTCCCCAGCCCTCGTTACTTCTTCACTTCTCCGTCTCCTCGATGCTCACCACTCAGCATTTACTGTTACTGTGATCTGACCCAGCCTCTCTCTGAGTCTCTCTGCAGCACCACTGCAGCTCCATCAATCACTCACACACACACACACACACACACACACACACACACACACACACACACACACACACACACACACACACACACACACACACACACACACACACACACACACACACTGAGCAATTCAGAGCTCATGGGGAGGAGACAAAGATGGCTCTGTGACTCACAAGAGGAGGTGTGTGTCAGTTACAAACAGGCATGCACAGACTCACCACACTGTGTATTCATGAAGCTGAGAAGGACCCCTGAGGGAATGTATTTATCATAAAATGTGTTAATTATTATTTACATAAAGTGTTAAGCTGTCTCTATATATATATCTCAGCCTTAGATGAAGGGAGGGCTATTTCTGTGTTTGTCTTAGCCTTTCTTGTGTAGATGTGTGTTTACATTGATGTGGGACTTGGGTGCACTTGAACAGTTGAAATTAGTGAATCTTGAGAGCAATTGATACGTCGACTTTTTGTCTTTGGCAAGTGCTATTATCCAGTCCACTTGGCACTTTCTTAGAGAAGAACAAACATTATGTGGCAGTTCATATACATTCTAAACTAATTGAAACATTGTGAGATGTGAGTGTGTGTCTTCATACACTGAAACGGCATTAAGTAAATCCACAAAGAGACATTTATTACAATTGTTCATCCACAATGGAAATTGCTTCAGCTTCGGTTAAAATAAACGACTTTCAGTTAGTGGATGTTGAGAACATTAACTCCCGACGCCTAATAGCATCAGAGCTTTCATTTCATGCCTCTTCCATGTGGAAAATGCCAGGGAGAAATGGCTGCTTGTTGCGTAGTGGGACTAATTTCACATAAAGGCAAAATATCTCAGGACAGTATTGCCAGCTAATGACATGCCATGCTGCTAATTAAAATATGTCACCGTGTCTCTGCTGGAGAATGAGTGAGCAGCAACAGAGAAGCAATTACAATACACCATCAAATATAGTTTTTAAAAAGGTAACACTGTCTCGATGTTCCTTTTTAATCATAGAAACTAGCAAGACTTACCTTGATTTGCTTTTTTATAATTAAAAGCTGGTTTCAAAGCATCACGTTTCATGGTGTGTGTTTTGCATATTGCACGGATGCACCTCAGAATAATTCACCTTTTAAATTACCAAAACATTGGAACAGATCAAGGTAATATTTTGTTTCAAAATGATTATGTCTATGTAGATGAAAGGCTGCTCTGTCGATATACTGCAACTGCACTGCTTAGTTTGCTTTGATTCCTTTTAGTGGTTTGAACTCAGACATAATCTACATTTCTGAGATACTTTGTGGTCATTCTTTTGTCTAGATTTTAGTTTCTGCATGGTTGGCGTGTTATCCTGTATACACTGTTGTCTATGTTGTAACTTGTATAACAACAAATGATTCAGGCATTATATGTTACTGCTTAGTTGTATCCTTACACCTACAACAATACAATCTTCTTCACATCAAATAGGTATATTTGTTGGTGGTTTCTCTATATGTGTTCTTCCAACTGTGCCCACCATGCGCCCTCACAACAGGGGGTAGCTCTCTGACCCGTGATGTTGTGGTTCTGCGGGGGATCTGGGCCAATCTGTGACAAGACAAGCTGTGCTCACTGTAAACTGCCTCAACAAGAGAGCATCCCTCTTCCAGCGCTCACCAGACTGAGTGTGAGTTTCATTTTCATTAAACACCCAGCAGGCTCATTGTGGCACTGCAGCGAGATCTGCTGATGTTGAGCTACTGTTCAAGTTGAAACCCCTTTAACTGCAAGTAGGCTTTTATTGTGAAGAGGCTACAGGAAGTGTCGAGTTAATTACTGAGATAAGTGACAAACTGTTAACCCGACAAAATCAGATCTAGTTATGACATGTTGTAACACTTCCAATGACGCTCATGTCTCATCTAATAGCTCCGATGTAGATGTATGAGATATTCAGAATGCATCACAATTTTCATCATGTCACTTTCTACCTTGGCAGATCAGTTTTAATAATATTCTACGAGAGGAATGTTCTCAGCACCGCAGTGAGCTGTGAGATAACGAGGTGCAGGTGACAGGTGTTTCTGCAGTTTGGGCCGATATCAAAAGCCAAGCTTGTCATCACGGCAAACAACTCCTTTTACCGTGTCTCCCTGTCATGTGGGGAATGTCTCAT
This sequence comes from Harpagifer antarcticus, assembly GCA_902827135.1. Lineage (NCBI taxonomy): Eukaryota > Metazoa > Chordata > Actinopteri > Perciformes > Harpagiferidae > Harpagifer > Harpagifer antarcticus. The sequence goes on from CADEHL010000984.1 coordinate 213,188, forward strand.
GCTGTGTCTGAATCCACACTGAATACACGGTGTCCTGAGTTCTCCACCAGATTGGAAATGCAGCCACTGTCTCCTCTGTTAAATCTCAAAATGAGAAATGGACCTAAACTAGATTAGTTGCCGGTGCTTTTATTGTGCAAGTGTGTCTTCGTTTGAGTGCATTACTTGCATCAACATTGTAATTGGGATGGTTTCCGTTTCTTTCCTATTTCTCTTACTATCTGAGTTACCCTCTTCCTATCCTTCCTATGCACAATATGTCTCAATACACACCCACTTGACACCTTCCTTCATGTGTCATCATCCTTTTTTCCATCTGTCTCCACCTCATTCTCCGCCTCTTTTCTTTTTCCACCCTCCCCAGTGGCCTTCAAACCCAATCCACTCCCACCGTATCCTGCTCCTGAAAAGAATTGCGCTTAGATAGAAGACACAGTGAGACAGAAATAGAGAGGGAGAAGATGGCCTCTGATGGCAGGCAGGAGGACGGTGCAGGTGAAAGAGTGCGAGAAAAAGGTGGCGACAGTGCTGCAGGAGGAAATGATAGATTTGCATGGAAGAGAAAAGTTTGAGGGCGAAGCATGAGTGTGAAATCCTGCAGAGCCTTCCCACATCAGCTCATCTGAGCAGGAACACATGTAGCACATTTCTAATCCTCCTCATTAGCAGAGAGGTAATAATCTCATCTGAGAGCAGCGGATATTGTTAACATCCCCTGCCCCAGAAACATCAGTTAATACATGATAAGCAAACATAGTTAGGGCTTTAATGCCACAATGCAAACAAAGCTAACCGCTATAAGCCTGGTGTTGTGTTGCTTGGCCGTGAGCAATGCTAGTTCCTGTTAAGACTGCCAGGTATTACTGACACACAATGCTAAGTCCCCGTTAGAGAACCCCAGCCACTGCAGGGGCTTAGCATGGCTTGGGTTTCCATTAGACTGCACACACACACACACACACACACACACACACACACACACACACACACACACACACACACACACACACACACACACACACACACACACACACACGCATTGTCTCACACACACTCAGCCCCTGATTCCCATTAACCTGTGGAGCCCCTGTGTAGCCGGGAGAGAAAACTCCAATTTGTCAGCCCGCGGTGGGTTACGGAGCTGAAGGTCGTTAGCAAATAGAGTTCACCTCTAATTATCGCCCGACAGCCCTTTGCATGAGAGTGCATTTGTGTCTGTGCATGCATATTCTATATGTAAGTACATTAGTGTGTGTGTACATCAAACTGTGTGTGTGTGTGTGTGTGTGTTTTATGGCTGCATTCATGTCTATCTGCTACTTGTTTTTTCTACTTATCTGCACATTCTAATTAGAGGTTAAATGAAAGGCTTCATGTCCCAGATAGATAATAAACACATCATTGTATTCCACTTGTTGTTCTCATCCTCTCTGCCTCTCTGTTGCTATGTCTCCCTGTCTCTCCTCCACTGTGCTGTATTTCAGTCTTTAACTAGCTCTCTCCTTTCCTCCCCCACCATTCCTCCCCCTCCCTCTCTGTCTGGACTGTAGCACATCTGGTGCAAACAGGATTTATTGATTATAGGATTATATAAACTACACTCTAAAAACGAATTCAAGCGACCTTTCACCTCCACTTAATTAAATGCATGGTTGCAAGAATGTGAGTTAATTGATTTAGATAAACATTTTAAGTTGCAAACATTAATTTATAAGTTGTGTTGATGTAATAATGTTGGTAATTACATCAACTTAATATTGTGTGTAATTTGAACTCTGATTTCTGCGTTAATTGACTTAAAACTAAATTCAAGTTGTAAGTAATGCAATTGGTTTGATAACTTAATTGTTCTACACCTTGAGTTAAGGAGTTCAAGTCCACCCCACTTAACATGCCTGGACAAGTTCCCACAGTTAAGACAAATAGAAATATACAAAGGACATTTTAAGGTGAGTGTCATCTGTTGTCATTCAAATACAGGAGATAGCCTTGTGGTTGCACTGAATAGGCAAATTGCTGTTTGACCAACATTAGCAGCCTTTGAACTGTGAATAGTTCTGTGAGAGGATACAAAGTAGTAGAGGCTACTGTGAGCGTAAAAATACTTTGGTTACTATTGTGATATCGCTTTTTATTAAAAATGAATCTCGTGAAGCAGATCAAGGACATGCTTCTTGAGGTAGGATCCTTATTTAGAGTTGTCATTGAAATGCAAGTTGTTGGCAGTCTCCCATTCAGAATATATTCATTTAGGTCATTTCAGAAATAGCACAATACAATTGAAGTACGCAGAGAACTATAGCCATCCGCTGCCTTGTCGTGTAGCTTGGAGAAAAGGAAGAGGACCTTTTCAAGGAGTTTAGCGACGTAATTAAAAATCTTGAAATAAAATAAAATCCATGGGCACAGTGTAAAAACAGTGTCAGTTACATTTTGAAGCATATTGCACTTTTGGCCACACCCCAATCAATAATATCTTAGCAACGTTCAGCATGGATAGGTGTTGGCAGCAATGGCAAAGGATTGTGTAACATTTGAAAAGTGGCTTCTGCTCTTCACAGTTCACATATTGTTTGGAACCTGCGAAAAAGATGAGAAGATACACTAAAACTTGCACGGTTGTGATTGACAAAATCTGGGCAAAGTACTCAAAAGCACCTCTGTGTGTCTTCAGGACCACATTGCCATGACGACACACACATGCAGACTCAATAGGTGAAAACAATACCAGCGTTGCTTTAGCAGCTGGTAATAATGGCTCTGAATTAGCTAAGAGTGACAGTTTAAAAAGTATGCAATTACTTAATTCATTATCTCTTATGCACTAACTAGGGATGTAACGATACCAAAAACTCACGGTACGATAATATCACGATAAAAAGTACACGGTACGATATTTATCGCGATATTGAAAAAAATGTGAATTTAAAAAAAAAAAATGTACTTCAATTTTTTTTCTTTATTAAATAATAAATGTGATTTGTACAGCATTTTAGTAGATAGTAGTATTTTAAAGTGTCAACAATATAATAATCAGACCCTGCAATAGAATAAATCAAGTTTCACTTTAGTTTTTCAAGTAACTCAGCTCTAACTCACTCTCTCTCTCTCTCTCTCTCTCTCTCTCTCTCTCTCTCTCTCTCTCTCTCTCTCTCTCTCTCTCTCACTCACTCACTCGGCATCATCAAGGTTATCCTTTAGGAATATGAGCATGTCCACATTTCCAGGTAGAAGCAGGGATGTTTGGGCGTTTACAAAATCCCCTGCTGTGGAAACAACTCTCTCGCTTGGTACTGATGTTGCTGGGAGAGAGAGATATGCTTTGGCCATGGGTAACAGCAGTGGGTCAAACTGTGCATTGTCTCTACACCTCTTCAACAGCAATACAGTTTTTGCCAAGAAGGTGAGGCTTATTGACAGAGATATAAATATACTGTTGGTACTTGTCAATGTCTCTAGGTGTGTACATGTAGCCCTGTAAATACCATGTCCTTTATTGTTATCTGTTGTTTTATGTTCATGTTGTAGCCTACTTGCTGCCATGTTGGACAGGTCTCCCTTGAAAAAGAGATTGATGATCTCAATGGGACCAGCTGGTTGAATAAAGGTTTAAAAAAATTATTAAAAAAATTGCGGTGGATTTTGTCCGTCTCACGGTATTGAGACATTTATTTACCGCGATATTCGATATATCGTTACATCCCTAGCGCTAACCTATTATTTAATGTGCTTCAAAAGGACATAAATATCGCCTTCATCAGTGACCGGTCCACCCCAGGATCTGACCATACGATGGCAGCCATCGTGGTGGAGGGAAACATATGAATGAGCATTTTGCGTTAAATGTGTTCTGTTTGAAATAATGACTGTCGGCAGTGTAAACATCTTTGTTACATCTTTTGTAATATGGATGTGTGATCTGCAGACTGGCGGCCATTGAGAGTTTGGTTCTGTAGTTTTACAAAAACTTTACAGATGTTACATATTAGGCACTGGTTCTAAATATGCAAAGGCCTCTAACTGCATTGTCATGGCAGCATGTATTTGCTGTGTCCCCATTGCCATGGTTATATGGCTAATGTGTTTATTTATTATTTGTGGGGAAATTTAAATTTGTGTTATTTATCTTTTTTTTCAAGATTGAAATGAAGCTCAGCGCAAGTTCTTTCAGGAAGACTGGGTGTGTGTACATTCACTCCACAGCTGCTTATAATCAGCTCATCACAGGCGTCTCTTTAACCTATCACATTTCACCTCATTCTCCAGCAGCCAATCACCGAGCTGCAGCCACACTATAAAATGGTTCTCCTCTCTCCTGCAGTCAGCTGTGATTCCAGGTGTTCATGCACCTTATCATATGGCATGTGTCAATACATGTTCAAGCAAAATGAATTCTCTCCTGATTGAAACATCATGCGTTGAAATAAACAACTGCAGTTCAAAATAAAAAGTGAATTGCCTAATATCTTTCATGTGGAATCAATTAATTTCTTTCTTTAAAGGCAAACACATGAAAAAGCTAAGAAAAAAGACTATTGAATACAATATATTTGGTGCAACTTCATTTATAAATGGTTGTCAACTTAAAAACGTGTGTTCACAAGGATGGTAATTAAGTTCATACAACTTAAAATCCTTTTAAATCATACGGTAAAACAAGTTGGAACAACTTAATCTTTTGAGTAATCAACTTCAAATCTTGTGTTTATAATACCAATTATTAACTAAGTGGTAACTAAAAACACCTCTGATTGTAGAGGAAAAGCCTTCTCCCCTAACTCAAATAACTTTGTTGCTTTAAGACAATGTCATTAAAAAGTTGTCTTAACTCAATAAACATCGATGCAAACTGTTGTGTTGATTTTCTTTGTTGAGCCAAGGCATTTGTTTTTAGAGTGTATCAACCTTGTTCTTTCTCCCGCCAGCGCCTGAGTCCACGATAAAAAAATACACTCCAGGCATCGGGGTACTTGTGGGGTGCAGATAAATCACTCACAATGATTCTTAACACCTGTCAGCCATCCGTAGGTGTTCAATCGCTGAGGTTTAGTCTGATGATGACAGTCGGGCAGGAGTCAGTGGTCAGGGTCGGTACAGTGCAGCGCCCCAAAGCCCCCCTCAGGATTCAATATTCTGCTCAAGGACACTCAAGGAAGGCCTCATGACAGAGGCTTCAAATTGGATCCTCTGTTTGAAGGGCAGTGTCTTTATTAGTTAGCCAACATGCTGTCAACTTTAAAAAATGATCTAATGTCTAAAAGTTGATGTATTATATGGACATTCACGAGTAGGGAAGCAATGTGAGTTCGTTCCCATATAGCAGGTTCATTTTAAAACCAGGATACGTTAAGTTTCAAATATAACATCACTTTTTACCAAATATTCTCTGCAAGCATATATATATATATATAAAACAGCAGGATTCTCATTTTCATATCAATGGGAATAATAATTAGTCGGTCTTTGCACGGTGTTTTCTTACTTCCTAAGTGATCTTGTTAATTTCAAAGAAATGTGAAATTATTCAAATTAGAAAAGCACATCTGATATTTTTTTGGACTACTTAAAAGTTTCAAACATTTGAATGTGTCTTCAAGCTGTCTATATCTTTCCTGTCACCCCCCCAGCTTCTTCTCAGCACGCTCTTTCTGTACGGCACAGTAAACATATTGGACACCCTCTTCCTGTATTTCCTGCCAGTCACAACATATTGTTTGGCAGCATGGCAGGGTGTAGGGCTGACAAAGGGACGGTGGGCAGTGGGGGGGGGATGTTATGAGCTCTAGTTGCCAGCTTGGCATTAAATCATGTTTTTGACCACGCGGGAGGCAGAGAGGAAATGACGCCCGTCCACAGCAACGCTCACTGATGCTCTGATACTAACAGTTAAAGTGTTCAGAGGGGGAAATGGAAACACATTGAGAATGCTTTCCAGGTCTTCCAGCGATCCTCAAAACATCTTAATACAGGGAGTGAAATAATCAATCTAGAAATAAGGCCTTAATTGCTTTAAAATATATATATACATGCATCATTTTAATTTGATAAATGTATGGCTATAACTCAGTGTATTATTTGCAGGAAGTTACTTAAATGCTCCACAATGTTCTTTATTTTGGTAATTGTAAAATTGTATGTAATCTTACTTGCCTAAATCAGTTTTTTTTAAGTTGCAGTACACTTATGATGCATGGAATCAGGTGCACATTCACATATATATTAAATATCTAAAGAGTAAGAGCCTCCTATACAAATACATATTTAGTTGTAGGTTTACACACACAAACACACACACACACACGCACAGGCAAATAGGCAAATTCAAACATATTTGTGTTGTGTTCAATTTAATCGAAGTAGTTCTTCTCTATTTATGATACTAGAAACAATTTCACACATGGGATCTCATGCTACAATTTCTCATTGCAGTGATATGGGGGGGAGAGAAAGTATGTGTGTGTGTGTGTGTGTGTATGTTTGTAATTGTGCTGCAAGTCAGCACCTCCACATGCAAGTTGATATCTGAGCCTGGAACACATTTCAATGTATGGATGGAGAAACATGAAATACTTCAGTTATAACAACACGTGTACCTGAAAACTCCAACTAATTATGTTTGTCCTCTGGGGTGGAAATAAATGAAGGAAGGTGATATGTTTTCATTATAAAATGTACAATAACATGCACTCGCATTGATTATGAAAGGTCGTTTTACATCATATACATGTACCGTGTACACGCTTTCATCAAATCACTTTTAGTAATTATAGGGCTTCTGAGGCCTTAATGAATTAAAGCTTAAGACCGGCTGTTTATTGGAATCCAGTAGTGTAATTGAGTGTATATGCAGATATAGATTACCTATCCATTTCACGTTGTGGCCATGATGGACTCAGCTTATCAACGTAATTACAACTGGCACAGAGTGGCACACAAATAACTCCTCAATCCTGAATGAATACACACTGCAGCGTGTTCATGTAGCAAATACTGAAGTATAAATACTGAACACTGCATCATCGGCATCCTATCAATAATCTCATTACTACACTGTTTGTTTCTCTTTTCTGTTACAGCCAGACACACTTTAAACATCTTTAATACTTGTATAATGTTGCTCCCAGAGTGAACTGATATACTGATACTATTGAATTAAATGTTGTTTTGTCTTCAGGCCACACTAGCTCACCATTACTGGCCTTTTTTAATGATTGCCGTGTTCTGAAAAACAGACTATCCGTGCATTGTGTTTCTGTTTAAGCTCCTTTGACAACAATATACTCCCTAACCAATAAGCCCAATCCCCAAATCTCACTATGGTCTGTGCTTGATGGTATTCTAATGGCCTCTGAAATGGAAGCCATTCCCATCTGAGGAACCATGGGAAAACATTAATAATCCTCTGTTGTAATGAGCGCTGCACAACAAGCGTACTTTGCTGGAAGAAAACACACTCGGCTAACATACTCTTCTTTCTGTTCTGCAGCATTAGCAGGAAAAGCATTAATGATATATCTCAGGATGTACAGCACTGTCTGTTCCTTTTTATGCATTTAAAGTTGTGCATGTGATGTTTAAACAGGTGTAGCAGTTTAAAAATGATCATCATAAAGTACTGCAACAATAATGGGAGAGGACACCGGGCAATAAGCATTCTGCTGGATTAAGTATAGCCTTTCTGTAATATACTCTACAGCACGTGTGTCAAAGTCAAGGCCCGGGGGCCAAATCAGGCCCGTGGTGGATTTAATTTCGGCCCGCAGGATAATGTTTAATTCCTATTAGATCTGGCCCGCCGGGAAATATTGCACGCACACCTTCACTCCATCCTGAGGGTCTCCTCCGCTCAGAGCCTGAGCCCAAACATTGATGTACTTGCACCCAAGATGAGATGCCAAGGTAGAGTCGATAGAGCCATAAGAAATGAATGCAACTGATTATTTAATGTTGTTTTTATAGGCAATAATTTAAGCTGTGTTAGTTCCAGGTTTAATATGTGCAATAAGTGATTTTAATAAGGTATGCAATTGAACCAGTCCGGCCCTCGACTAGTACCCATTTCTTTATGTTGGCCCACTGTGTCTTTGAGTTTGACACCCCTGCTCCACATGGTCATTTCTTCATCTGGGAAACATAATAATAACAAAACAAAGCACAGTAAATGATAAATGAATCCACTGAACAAAGTCATTTCCACACAAACAGGGAGAATGATTCAGAGCTCAATCATGTGTTGTCGTTTTTGCTCACTAAAGCCGAGCTGCTAATGCACTTTGGGGATTGCACTCCTTTTCTTTAAGACATTTATGGTCTGTATTACGATGCAGTTACCTTGGGATTCCTGTGAATTATTGGCCATATCTGCACCACCTACGCTCCACCTGTTTAAATATGTGCTTTCGCTCAATCAGTTTCTGTGGGTCAGCCCGCTCTGCTGCGTTACTCCTACTGGCTACTGGATCCTTCAAGTTTTCTTTTTTATAAGATCCTTCATATACCTTCATTCAGAGAGTGAATGTATTCAATCAAGCTTTTTGATTAAAGAATGGCCACATCTGCATGTTTCTTCTGAACATGCTGATCAAAGACGTGGCGCAAAAGTGACCTCCACCTTCATGTATAGGTTGAGCCCTCACCACGCCCACATCATTTGTTATAGGAGCCACTTGAGCACATTGTAGCTACACTATTGACAGTATACACATAGTAGTATACAGACAAACACTCATACTGAAACACTTCCTTTGTTTACTCCCTGGTTAGCATGCTTTCTGCCAAGTGTTTGACAGAAAGAGAGACACAGACACAGCGATACACACACGTGAATGTGTTTCAAACCTGTCTTTGTCTCTCTTTCTGTCGAACACTATGGGATTTGAAGCTGCCTTTCCTTTGTGCTTACTCTCAAACATACACCTGAGCTCACATGTCCACACTGAGCGAGACAGAGGGCTACGCTTCATGCAGCTCTGAGCAGCTCAGTCCTGGTTGAGAGTTCACTGAGTCCAGCAGGTCTAACTGATCTGACCTGGCACCGAGCGGACATCAAACAGAAGCACATGGCGACTGAGAGACACACATGCAGAGTGAGGAAGTGTGGAAGTAGCTTTGACACTCAGTTGAAACAGTTTAAACAAGCATGGTCAATAGGTGTATAAATACTGTAAGATGCTCTCCTTCTGTAGACATGTTCTCTGCAAGGTTCATCTGTGTCTTATACTGTTGGACAACAATCTCAACTCGAACCACGTCTAAGTCTGTGCTTTAATGTGTTTCGTTGTTTGCTTATGTTGTGAGTGTTTAAGATATCGGATCCACGACAATGTAATAAAGAAGAAAACAATAATAAAAAAAACTATTTAAAACAAGGATATCAAAAATATTTCCTAACTACTTTTATTATTTTAGATAAAAGCATTCACTCAAATGCTATTTTACAAAGAAACAAAGAATCAGCCTCTCATCTTTACTCTGACATCGTAAATATGGGTCGTAATAAGCCGCTCGCACCGACACACTTTATGACTCTCTGATAATGGCTTTGCTTTTATTCTATCATTGCGGCTCACTCTGATCGAATTTGACGACAACGTTGCAGAACCTGGTCACGCACTAGTCTGTTTATAAGTTGTCGGAAAAGTAATGTGGCTCGATTATAAGAAACCTTTGCTATATAAGTGCTCTTGGTTACCCTCTTGTTGTGTCCCTCTGTACTGGTCAGGTTGTAAAAAGTCCAATTTGAGTTTTTCCACTTTTCTCCAGGATCCTATACGTACTTCCTGTTTCTGTTCTGCCCCCTCAACTTAAACTGCATGCACTCATCTGCCCTTTTGCCTTACGTCCCTTTCCAAAAGTGCATCAAAAACACCAGAGGAGTCCAATCGAGGGGGGGGGGGGTGGGCATTTTGTCAATACAGACCTTCCAGCAGCCAGAGGCTCCTTGGATTACCAATGACACAGAGAATCAGTCATCCTGAGTAGCCCTTTAATTACTGAGATGAATAATAGATGAACGCATACAGCAGACCCACAAGGGTTTATCGAACTGAATGTTAGCCCAAAGAGTCCGTGGATACATTAGTGGAAAAACTTAGAAGAAAAATTGGGCAATGTTCTATACTAAAAGACTGACTGCAAGAACTTGATAAGGGGAGTGAGGAATGCTGCCAGATGATTTCCAAGACATTTTGATTGAACACAGAGTTACATTTTCACTGAAGTGTTTTATGTTAATTATGATATTTCAAACCGTCGATTACCACACTGGTGAAAAGTGGCTTTTGACATTACAGCAACACATATAATAAGCAGCCATTGGTGCATTTGGAAGCTGCCAAATGTGTTTCTTAGTTTTCTCTTCAGACAATTTGAAATATGGCAAACATTAGTTAAATATCATTTATTCCAGCATTGATCGTTCCTTCCATTTTTCTGACTTCTGTTCTGTCGAAACTACAGACTACATTTTGTGACTCAAAATCTTGTTGAGATTTTTGTTTTCGCATCATTCCAAAAGTTAGTTTAGATTTCACTTGGCAGATTTAATTGTCGAAGGAAACTGGAAGAAACGATATGTGTGTGTGTGTGTGTGTGTGTGTGTGTGTGTGTGTGTGTGTGTGTGTGTGTGTGTGTGTGTGTGTGTGTGTGTGTGTGTGTGTGTGTGTGTGTGTGTGCGCATGGTGGGATTTCTGTCTTTATATGCGGTTTCTTCATCCAAAACATCTCATTATGCGCTTGGTCTGCACACACATTGGCACGCGGCGGCAGATCTGTTGACAAAAATGGCTTTGGTGGTGGTTCCAAGACATGAAAAATGAATCCGGACCAAAACATTTAGATTAACGGCTCAAGCTAAAAGCTGTCAAGCCCGGGGGGGGGGGGGGGGGGGGGGGGGGGGTAGTTGGTCGGGAAAGCAGGGGCTGGGAGGGTTGAAAGAGAAAGAGTGTATAAAGTGAATAAGCAGCCATTTCTTCATATTAATAATCTTCCAAGGAGAGAAGAAAATAAAAGCTAATAATACACTCACTCACATATAAACTCACAGAACTGACAAGGGCCAACAAATGCATGGACATGTTAACATAAGAGTAAAAGAAAGGGACAATTCGAATAAATGATGTGAAGTGTGTCCGAGATTTCATTTAAAAAGTACTTGAAAAGTCATCATCTTGAATATTATAAACTCCTGATTGGATTTCTTTAAACTTATGATAACCTCTCCTTACCTGTCTCTTTAATTCAACAGAAAGCATCTCACATTTAGAAAAGTTAGCACCTGTCAGTGACTTAAATAGTGATTTGAACTCCCACTGGGTTGTTGTGTGAATTGAAATTGAATGGGCTCTCACCCTGGACTCCAGACGATTGTTATTCCCTCCACTGACATCCGGATGTGGAGCCCTGTGCAGAAAGGTGCATAACGCAGCCAGTATTACAATTACAGTCATACAGGCTGTTTGACTTGATACAGGATTTTGAGAACAGAAATGGACATTCGTTCTTTGGAGCGTCAGGATCTCTAGTGAGGACTAAGGCTATTATCAGTTCTACTTTGTCGCTGTTGCTTCTTTTCAAATTGTGTTTGTTTCGTCCTTTATTCTTCTTTTATCCTCTTCATTGATCAGCGAGCTCGAGGCTGCTTTGTGACTGTGTCCCTGACGCTTGTTGGACCGTGATGTGTTCACAGGCTGTGGGAGCGTCCAAGTCTTGAAGGTCACCTGCTCAGCGGGGCCTTTTGGAAACAAGATGCGACCACAATGGCTTCGTTCTTTTCATACAATGCTATACTGTTTGGCTGCTGACATTCAAGGACAAGTTGCCCCGTGGAGCTTATACACAAACAAACGTGTTTACATTCAGTGTTATTCTCCAAAGCGCATTGTGTGCAACCTTCAGGTATAGAAAACATGTTCAGTTCATTCAACTATTAAACCCAGTTTTGTCTAATTCCACGTTTCTAAGCGTGCGTTCTTCTTCTTCTTCTTCCATTCATTTGTTGTTGCATCGCAGCCTATATCTTGGTGTTTTACAGACACTTGTATGTCAGGGGAATGGTGAGAAGCCATTTAGAGGACTGTTTGCTTGAGACAACTCAAAACTGGGATCACTCACTGAAAACCCCCTCCACAGTGCTGCCTACCAGGGGTCTCAAACTCCATAAGGAAGCTCTTTAATGGTAATTTTACTTCCATGGTACACGTGCTACATCCACCCTGCTGAGGAGCCATGAATATCACATTTATAAAGATTCGTACTTGTGTTTACGTCAAATTTTCGCCATGGCGTGAGGACACTGGCTAACGGTTAGACCAGCCATCTGTAATGCCAATTACTGAGGCCTTTTCTCTCCTGCAGAACATCTGTTAATGTGTGTACCATACCTCTTTGTGAAGCCCTCCAGGGAGCTGCTGTCGCGCTTTCCCAGGTGTACATGACAACACGCGTCTGTAACGGATTGCTAATTAGCCAATGGCTATTTGACCGTTTTTTCAACTCTATCTCTATGTGACCCCATGAAAAAGAACTTCAATCACTTTATGAAAGCTATTTCAGAGTCACTTTCATTTCCCAGATTGGACAGCTAAATAGATTTTGATCTAGCTTTATTGATATGTCTCAAAACAGCTGAACAAGACATGAACGGTCATTAAAAAACAGCAGGATGATCCATAGTGTCCATAGTAATGTAATAATGACTATAATAATTAATATTCCATCCGTCACATACTTACGTATATATTATACCTTGCTTTATATCTTGTTATTGTTTATTTGTAAATTTAAAAGTTTTCTACTTTCTTGTCTTTACATTTGTATTGTACAATGCCATCTCTTTTATGCTGCTGCAACACAAACATTTCCCAAATTGGGATCTATAAAGTACTATAGTGTCTTGTCTTATCGTATCTTATGTATTTCTAATAATACAGTATTATACACTGAGTGAAAACTAACTACTGCCTTTTTCAAAAGACAGAACAAAACAGCTTCCTGCACAACACTAATGGAGTGATGTAGACCAGAGGACGTAAATACCAGAGAAGGACTATATTGAGTTTCTAAACAGAAGAATCTAGGTCACTACAGACGGCTTCTATGGTAGCAAACACAATTTAGTTAAAAACCTTCTCTCAGCCTGCTCCAGATGGACTCTGTCTAACTAAAGCGTGAATGTGGGCGTTAATGTGCAACATGGAGCAGAGGCCCGCCTCACCAGAGACCGAAGGCCTGCAGACGGAGACGCTCTCTCTCTCTCTCTCTCTCTCTCTGGCAGTTTGGAGTCAGACTGCATCTCCGTGCAGCTGTTGGCACTTTTGACAGCTTCCACTGTGTGCATGACTTGAGTCCAGAAAGAGCCCCCAGGTCCCCAAACTTCAGCTTTCAGTGTAAGTGAGAGGACATACTTGACAGCCCCACACCGAAACTCCACACAAACAATGTTTTGACAGTCATTAAATAAAGATAGCAGAGTTTGTTGTAGAGATTTTGTCAGCAGTCTGACAAACACTGGATGCTCTTCGCTGACTAGTGCTTTGTTAAAGGATCTCAATTCAGAATTCCTAGAAGATGGATTGCACAAACAATAGCTCACATGCACTTACACTGAAATCTCTGCCCAGGTAGACTTTACTATACAGTTGTTTTCTGCCCTCTATTTCAAATGGAGACGCTTTAAAACATTCACACAAAAGGTAAAACTTCTTCTAGGAGTCCATCCAAATTATTTTATTTTATCTTGAGATGTTAAAAATACACATTTTGTTAGGAATTTGTACTTAATACTTGTTAACTATCTCTGCCAGGGCTATTTGCCCGGATGGCCAATGTGGCAGGTAATTTGAAAGTAGAAGAAAATCACAAATCTTTAAAGGAGTTTTTGCCTGCCAGTTTTTATGCCACTCCGGATGCCAACATGTAGTTTTCTGGCCGCGATTGTATGCCAACTGATCTTTAGGATGTCATGAATTGCACCTTGAATGTGTTATGCTGTATTCATATCCAACTCCCTTTAGCCTGAGAGATGTGGCAGTGATGTAAAGCCCTTTGAACACGCTGGCCAAACCCTGTCTCTCCGTGGCTCTGCTCCCACATGGTGACAGCCGGCTGACACATCTCCTGGTAGCTATTTTTCCATTTCCTAGTTATTTACCTAGCTGGAAATGTCACTAAGGAGGTTTTGGTAGGCAGCCATTTTCCTTTGCCTTCACCTCCTGTCTCTTTTTTCCATCTCATCTCTCTCCCCCTCAATGCTCCTGTTTATCCTCTCTTATCACACCGTCATGCTTAAAACTATCTGTCTCGTGCCCACGGGGGAATAGCCTGACATTTGCACATGGATATTGTAGTCATTTGCTTGCCCACATGGACGTACGGATCAATTCTTTGCTCTTCAGACATGTGCAAATATCACCAACTGTGTTCCCAGCATATCACCGTGCGCTCTGCATTCATTACTGTGTTCCTTTCTTCCACACATCTGGTGCTTGTAACGTGGCATGAGGGCAAGTTTGCTCTATTTTAAGAGTGTCCCATATCTAACCACGTGCATAGGTGATTCTTTCTTCACTACTTAAGGTATACACTTTTGTGCCATGATGAACGCATACTGTAGAGGTTCGCATTAACTCTCATCATCACGGATCTTAACAGTTTGAATTGAATTTGTTCTTGGTATTTTCAAATTGTAACCACAATGCATTGGATTCTATATGCATACTATAATTACATTGTGGTACAGTACTAAAGCAGCCATTTGCACAGATTCTAACGCAATTTAGTTTAAATGTATGACAATTACTGAGATCCTGACCTCGTCTTTGTGTAATGTGAAAGTAGAAGTTTAATTGGCTCTCGTACATCAAAGTAAATCAATGAAAATAAATTACAATCAAACTATTATATAACTGGATTCTATCTACAAACTTAGTTCTGCAGTACTTTGATATAGAAAGCATTCATTTAATGTACTTTGCAATTGAATTGAGTCAAAACCAAATAAGAATTGCAATTAGTCCGCACACTAATCCAAGCAGCACATTGAGAACAGAACTGGAAGTCAAAATATATTGGGGTATATTGTGCGAAACAAATGCCAGCAGATACATTAGATACTGAACAACGTATATTATTAGGAATCTAGAACAGGAGGAGACCAGTAGCAGCAGCATGTCGAAATAATAATAATGTGCACACAAAGAGGTGCATGGAGCTAAACTAACCTTATTAAACTGTCCAAACATGTCTGCAGATGTCATTGTTTTGACTACTTATTGCACATGTGGCAGTAAATCAA
This sequence comes from Harpagifer antarcticus, assembly GCA_902827135.1. Classification (NCBI taxonomy): domain Eukaryota; kingdom Metazoa; phylum Chordata; class Actinopteri; order Perciformes; family Harpagiferidae; genus Harpagifer; species Harpagifer antarcticus. The sequence goes on from CADEHL010000984.1 coordinate 228,480, forward strand.
TTCAAGCTGCATGAGGGCAACACACATTTATATCTAATCAGTCACTTTGTAAACAAAACCAGAGAAATGCTAACTGCCACAGGAGGGGTTTCCATTAACACAATTACCGATGAATGGGACTTCAGCTTCAAGAGGTGTTTCAAAACAATTTCACCTGAGCATGTTTCAACACATAGTCCAGCCGTGATATGCTATTTCAACATGATTTGTACTTTAATCGTGCATTAGCCTGTTGATTACAGGTTTCATTGTTTGATCTGATCACTAAAATTCTTTAACGTAGTGATTTCGCACCATCAGAGTTAAGAGGGCTCCGAGGGAAATAACTGCAGAAATACAGAAATATATTTTTCTCCACCTCCATTCCTTTAAAATCCACTTTCTCCATACATTAACCTCCCTGCACTTATATGCTATTCAACACTGTAAAACCTGACAAGTTAATAGAACTCAAACGTTTTGTTGAAACTGATTACATCGACATTTTTGAGTACCTTAACTTAAATGTTTTAAGTTAAAGTATAATCTTATCAATTGAGTTCTATTTACTAGTAATTTTTAAGTGACACAAACATATTGTTTTAAGTTAAAGAAACATGGATATATTAAGTTATTTAAACCAACATTTTTTGTTAACACTGTACATATAAAGATCAAGTATCTTTAACTTAAACATTTTCATATCTCTTCAACTAGCTATTTTGTTAGCACAGTAGATATGAAAATCAGGTAGATTTAACTTAAATATTTTTATTATCTCTAAACCGCAATATGACTTAAACATTTCAATTGAGTAGTACTCAAAATGGAATGTCGAATACTTAAAACGTTTGTTGAAATCGATTACATCGTCATTTTTAGTTAACTGTAACTCAAAATTCCCAAGTTAACATTTTGACTAAACATTAAAAAGCACTTTTTTTACTGACAATTTAAATGCAAATTACTGTTTTATTAAGTGACACACACTTTACCAAACACTATATATAAATTATAGCAAATAACTAACTTTTAAATACAAAATAAATTAAACAGTGCTAAGGCCTTGACAAATATCCAGATATATATTTTTTTAAAGTATAAAAGTATAAAATAATGTATGGGAAACAGTCCTTCAACTTGAAGCAGAACAGTAACACATTTTTCAATGAACAGATTTAAAGTGCAGGATGTAAACAGAGAACATTGTGTGTGTGTGTAGAATATGTATTGTAAGGTATCAAAATGTATGTGAAAATGTTTTCCATCCTTTTTTAACATTTACAAACAAACAAACTTGAACAGTAACACATATTACAATGCATAGAGCAGATTTAAAGAGTGTGTGTGTGTGTGTGTGTGTGTGTGTGTGTGTGTGTTGCCAGCATCCAGCCACAAGGGAGTGTGGTGTGTGTGTGGGGCACAATGCCAGCGTCCAGCCACAAGGGAGTGTGGTGTGTGTGTGTGTTATATTGTAGGATGACTACAATGTGAGAAGCTCATTTTTTAGGCTCAATACCCAGCGTCCAGCCACACCACATGGGAGTGTGGTGGGTGTGTGTGGGGCACAATGCCAGCGTCCAGCCACAAGGGAGTGTGGTGTGTGTGTGTGTTATATTGTAGGATGACTACAATGTGAGAAGCTCATTTTTTAGGCTCAATACCCTGGGCCTCATGTTCCCCTCATCCAGGCCCATCAATACTTTATGGATGAAGTCGAAAGTGCTTGCCAACTCTTTCGGGTAACTCAGATGGAGGACATAGATCAGTGCGAAAAGATGGATGAATGCCTCAGCCAGTGTGGGGAGTTCCATAACTTTGTCCCCCTCTATGACGACAGCGATCTTCTCTGGGCAGAAGAGCATGGCATTTGTCGACCTGTCACTGATCAGGAGAAGTCCGACCGCGACGTCATCTATTTCTGGATCCTCAGACTGCTCTACCTGATGACAAGAACAGATACACGTTACCTATTACCCCAAATTGCCTTAGCTATCTCAGAAATATGTTTGCTGAAAAATACATCAGTGACATATCACATCAAATAACCTAATGTTTTGTGCACAACGTGGGTTTAAGGAAACGCCTACTCGCATTGCACCAGAAACTTCAGCCTCTAAAATAACCAATCAGTTGACATACATTCTTATAAGGGTAGGATTTATTTTATCACTGTATTAGACTGTTACTATTAGCTAGTTGTACCTAATAAACTGGAAACTGAATATATATTTACAGTATAATCTCTCCCTACTACACATACAAAAATATATGGGGAACACTAGAGATTATTTTGTATTGAACACTGATGCTGCTTGAAAGAAAGCCCTCTCTTGATTGTGTGTGTCTGTGTGTGTATGTCTGTGTATGTATGTGTGTGTGTGTGTGTGTGTCTGTCTATGTATGTGTGTGTATGTGTGTATGTCTATGTATCTGTGTGTGTCTATGTCTGTGTGTGTATCTATGTGTCTATGTGTGTGTGTGTGTATGTGTGTGTGTATTTGTGTCTGTCTATGTATCTGTGTGTGTATCTGTGTGTGTGTCTATGGGTGTGTGTATGTGTGTCTATGTATGTGAATGTGTGTGTGTGTGTGTCTATATGTGTGTATCTGTGTGTGTGTCTGCGTGTGTGTCTGTGTATCTATGTGTGTCTGTCGATGTGTGTATGTGTGTCTATGTATGTGTGTGTCTGTGTGCGAATCTGTGTGTGTGTGTGCCTGTGTATCTATGTGTGTCTATGTGTATGTTTGTGTGTGTATCTATGTATCTGTATGTGTGTGTGTATGTGTGTGTCTGCGTGTGTGTATCTGTCTGTGTATCTATGTGTGTCTGTCGATGTATGTATGTGTGTGTATGTGTGCGTATCTGTGTGTGTGTGCCTGTGTATCTATGTGTGTGTGCCTGTGTATCTATGTGTGTCTATGTGTATGTTTATGTGTGTATCTATGTATCTGTATGGGTGTGTCTGTGTGTGTATGTGTGTGTCTGCGTGTGTGTATCTGTCTGTGTATCTATGTGTGTCTGTGTGTGTCTATGTGTGTGTGTGTGTGTGTGTGTGTATCTGTCTGTGTATGCGTGTGTCTGCATGTGTGTGTATGTGTATCTGTCTGTGTGTCTATGTATGTGTGTGTATGTGTCTGCATGTGTGTATCTATGTGTGTGCATATGTGTGTATGTATGTATGTATGTATGTATGTATGTAGGTATGTATGTGTGTCTGTTTGTATGTGTCTATATGTGTGTGTGTCTGTCTGTGTATATGTATATTTATAAGATCAACTATATTTGTTGATGATCTGTCACATACATTGAAAACAGTTATTATGCTGACTTACATGCCACAGCCTCAGAAACCTGGAGTCATCCTCATGCAGAAATCCAGGCAGGGAGGAGAGCAGCACGTCGGCTATGGACGTCACCTTGATCCTTGAGTGCGAAAACATATCTTTGTTTTACTTTGGATGCTAAACAGCATAGCCACACAACAATTTATATCATAAGGGCTCTTCCATCACTGAAGAGATTACCATTTGGAAGCAATTGAGGCGTCTGCGATCCCACCTGTATCTCATTAGCACAACAACAAGGTGCAATAACATTACCACTGCTGTTCCCTCCCCAAACACAAGTATCTTAATAATAAATCTAAATCTATCAGGCTGACCCTCTGCCCCCCAACACACACACAGAAAATCCACTCTAGTATGATAATAAAACACCAAGAGGCTTAACCGACTCACCTGGAGGTCATAGGCGGTGAAGAGCTGAACTTCAGACACTTCGCCTTTGCGTGCCGCCTTCTTCCTGAATAAGCTCAACAGCATGCCGATCCAACTCCGCGTAAAAGTGGTTCTTCAGGTTGAGGTTCGTTATCTTGTGAAACTGTGCACAAATCTGCCAACATATAAAATGACTATTTAATTCAGAGTACAATGTATATGTGGACTGAAGGCAGCAGAGATAAACAGAAACATGACATGCTAAATCTGAGTAAACATGCCAAAGTTATCAGTGACAAAGGCTCACAAAATTATTATATAGTTGTAATATCTAAAATATTTTCACCTGTGACTCCATTGTCAAGGCAGGCCAGCGTTACAGGATCTCTCCAACAGGTAGCTCATCATTGATGATCTCATTGCGCAGCAGGGCAAAGGTAGTCTGCATTAACTTTGCAATCAAGGGATGGTTTTTATCTCTCATCTTAACACACACTAGCACCCCACCCCCCTCCCCCCCAAACGCGGCGCACCTACAGTGTAAGCCACCAGTTTCGCTGTTGTGAGGCTCCACTAGCACCACAGGCTCCCCCCTCCCCCCTCCCCCCCCTCCCCAAGCGCGTTACAGTTTCTCCACTGCTTACCAGGTTGAAGAAGCCAGTTGCTTCAGTTTCAGCCTAAAGAGAAAAAACATTGAAGGTTAGCTGGGTTGCAAAGTTTTCACAAAATGATCAGAGAAACACTATTTTCAAGCATAAAATGGCGGCAGGCGGCGCGCTTTCTTCTTTTGTTACCATGGATGTCTGGGCTTGTTTTATTAACTTAGAGGCATAGAGGATTTACGTTAATTTTATCCACTAACGTTGTGCCACAACCGTGCGTTCTGCATATTTTGTAAAAGCAAGCTAACTTGAAACCCATTGTAAAATGAATAGTCTGGTATTTCAAGTTAGCTTGCTTTTACAAACATGCAGAATGCACGGTTATGGTAATTGTAGTGGATGAAATTAACTTAAATCCTCTATGCCTCTAAGTTAATAAAATATGACCATACATGCATGCAGTAACAAAAGAGAAGAAAAATACTCGAATTCGTTCGAATTTTCCAGAGAACTTTTGGAACACAAACGTTCCACTTTGAGATATAACTTAAAGCAATATAAAATACTGTCTTACACGTTTAAATCATTTTTCAAGTGAGGCAGATATTAAATCTAGGCTAGCTAACAAGAGCTCAAATCAAACTAACACACCATGCGACACAAAGAGCATTAGATGCAGAAATGAATAACAAATCATTTAAATACTGTGCAAAGGCAAGACGTAACTTACCAGAGTAGCGTGGTCAAATTCCGGCAGTGAAACTCGAGAGCACGGTGGGCAAAGTATACTTCTGGAAGTTTGAGTTTGAGTGATTTCATCCGAGAGGAGCTATAATGGCGGACTCAAATGAACGAACGCATGGGTGAGAGCAGTTAAGCAGTAGGCACATTCACACTGCAGTACTTTTCCCACAAAGGTTCATGAGAACTCTTTAGTTCTCATGAACTAAGTACAGATCGCGTTCACACCGGAATAAGTCCCTGGGGGAGGATTAGGCAAATTAAGCCGCTGACGTCACTTCTTCTTCTTCTGCTTTGGGTTTACTGGCAGGCCGCAAACCACTTCACGGCGTATACTGCCGCCCAAAGTCCCCGGCCGGAAGTCCCCGGAGTTGGGGACTGGCTTCAGTAGAAGCTGCTGGGACTCCCAGCAGCTTCTACTGAAGCCTTCCGAGTAAATCGCCAGAACGCCGACACCTCCTCATCTCCACCGCTCCCATGTTTTATTTTGTGTTGCCATAAATTAGTCTCTCTGCGTTTCTGCGCTGGGCTAATGCTAATGCTAATAATGCTAATGCGAGGATAATAAAATGGCGGCTTCACAAAACTTTTTGGGAGTTTTACAGGGGCGTGGTTTGCAATCCGCCCAGCCAATCAGAAATATAGCTCTTTTCTCACAAGAGAGCCGCTCGAAAGTCCATGCTCTCTAGCAGGGACTTTCGAGCGGGTAAAAAGGTTCTCATGAACTAATTTTAGTACCGGCTCTTTTTGGTGTGAACGCGATAAAAGAGTTCTCATGAACTAAGTTCGCACGAACCTTTGTGGGAAAAGTACCGCAGTGTGAATGCGCCTAGTGATGCACGTCGGGGGCGGAGCACATACGTGATGACGTCAGACAGATTCAGTAAAAACATTTGAGTACAATCCCCAATATGACCCAAAGTGGATGAATACTGTATACACAATATTACAAATCAGTTCATAGTCATCAGAACATTTGTGGTGAAATACATTTTATAAATGTTTGGGTTAAAACAACCCATATTCTTCAAGAAGCTTGTACTGTTCGGTCTTACAGTGAATGTCTTTGCGTGAGTGTGCATCTCCATGTTCAGCTGGAGGAAGTCATTGCTGAAAAACCTCTTGAGACAGAAACTGCAGGAAAGGCATTGTGTGTGTGCACGTGTGTGTGAATGAATAAGAGGCATTCTGTATATGATTGCATCCATTTCAGAGTCTCTGTGGATCAGTCTAGGAAGGTGACCTGTGAGTGCACATGAGTGTGAGAGACCCCTAACGTGTGTCTAAGTGGGAGAAAGAGGCTCGTATCTCCATGAATTTAAGGTGCAAAAATTATTTTTGAAGAACTTAAGCATGACCCGACCATTTCTCTCAATCTCATGACCAGATGCTGCTGCCTGACAACATGTGGTTCAAAAGGAGATTAGCCGGAACTCATCACTAGGTGTGCCACCATGAGTCACATCCAATGATATCAGCACATTTAAGTCCTTTTAAAAGCTCTTCACCACCTTGCTGTCAGGATTAGTGTGTTATGTCACGTTTTGGGTGTTTTGCTGTTCTCCCTGTCTTGTTTTCCTCCTGGTTTATTGTCTGGTCCTTTTCCCTGTGTTTTTCCTCCTGTCGTTAGTTTCCCTGGTGTGTCTAGTTGTCTGATTGTGTTCACCTGTGGCCCTTGTGTTTCTCCTGCCCGGCTGTTTCTCGTCTTGTGATTACCCCTCCCTGTATTTAGTCTTGTCTCGTCCTGTGTTCAGCGTTGGTTCGTCTTTTGTTTGTGAATAAGATCACTGGTGAGAGTTCTGTTTTTTCCAAGTTATTTTTATTTTATCCTTGAAATAAAGGCTTTTTTCAGCGTTATCTGCATTTGGGTCCTGCTTGCTTCACTCACCGTAACACTGGCATTGGATTTATAATAGAGAAGAGAGCCAGGCTGCCTTATCCCTTAAGAAGCAGATGTCCCTGCCTGCAAGGAGCACTTGCAACGGTGTGAATATAACTCGGCATATTTCAGAAAATACACATTCTCAGCGCCACAGCCCAAGTGGATGCAAGTCTACTTTTTAAAATAAATTGGCTTTGTGCAACCCTTTCTTTGGACTCTGTAGTGTACATCAATGCATATTTCTGCGGTATTGACTCACCTAATGCTTGTTAGTGGGCTTCACTATACAAGTGCAAGGTCAACCTGGTGTGTGTGTGTGTGTGTGTGTGTGTGTGTGTGTGTGTGTGTGTGTGTGTGTGTGTGTGTGTGTGTGTGTGTGTGTGTGTGTGTGTGTGTGTGTGTGTGTGTGTGTGTGTGTGTGTGTGTGTGTGTGTGTGTGTGTGTGTGTGTGTGTGTGTGTGTGTGTGTGTGTGTGTGTGTGTGTGTGTGTGTGTGTGTGTGTGTGTAGTGTGTGTGTGTGTGTGTGTGTCATCCATAAAAAGGGGCAGCGATACAATATATGAACCTCTCTCAGGGAGGCTGCACAGAAACACACACTGTTACACACACATACATTATTGGGCTTTGGTGGTGTTATATATATCTGTGAGTCTACCTGTGGCAAGAAGTATAACGGTACGTCCACACAGCAGCTTTTCAAAAATCTTGAAAATCTTGGAGCTGGGCGTGTCTGAAAGCCTGGGGATTTTTTGCGAGCAACGCGACCAACAACCAATCACAGGAATCTCCCGCCCCGACATACAAAACAAAAAACCCCGGGCATTTTATGCGAGCAATATATATATATATATATAAATATAAACCCCCCAAACAGGCGAAAACCTACCAGTTTCACCCAATGTCTCTGCCACCTCCCTCCATGCCTGGTTCCTCCGGTTTGTATCCCCGTAAATAGTCTGGTCGTAAAGAACCGGGTGATTTGCTCCCGTAATTTCTCGTTTGGAATATGAGGAAATGAACAGCGGTCTGGCTCTCCCAGCATACACGTGGTTTGATTGGCTAGCGCTTGTACTGTCAGATTTGCATAAACGGTATTTGATTGACTGACGCTTCCAGCTCAGCTTCAAAAGTTGAACATTGCTCAACTTTTGAATCCTGAAAATCCTGGAAATCCTGGAAATCTTCGCTTCGCTCCCCCACAATGCAATTCGGCGAAAAGCGAGGCAAAGTGACGTCATCCCCATTCAAAGTCAATGGGCAGAGAAGCGTTGGAAGATTTGTTTAAAGTTACTGTGTGGACGTACCGTAAGGCCTAACCAGCTTTGGTTTCACCCACAGTGTACTCTACACACTCAAGCACATAAGCACATTTATGTTTCTTCTGAATCTAACACACACACACACACACACACACACACACACACACACACACACACACACACACACACACACACACACACACACACACACACACACACACACACTTGCACAGTGGGGCATGGCGAGAGCTATTGACTTCCTCTACCTGGCCAGACACACCATTCACAGTTTCTCTCTGTGTGAAACTATAAGTCCCAGGAGAGTATGTTTGTGCGGATGAGTGAGGGGTGAATCGAAATGTTTAAAAAAAAATAAGCTTATGACTCTGTTTGTGTATGTCAGGAATAACTAGTTGTTTTTTGGGTTGACATTGAGGTCAATGTGTACAATATCTGTGTTGTCCGTTGTTCAAAGAGGTGGGGACGGAAGTAGAGGTTATAGAACTTGGCATGGAGCCATTCGCCCCCCCCACCTCACGCCACTGGCCCAATTTTGTGTCGCGGCAGGGGTTCTCTAATCACTATGGTCTCCAGTTTACCGGGTAAAATGTTCGCACATCCCATCATGGATTCCTTCGATGCATTCACTCATTGTCTGTATGGGACCATAGTCACCTGGTTATATAAATATGTGTCTTCTACATATTTATGGCAGCATAACTATGACAGAATTAGGAGAGATCAGAGCGTTGGTTGTTAAACCAGTGCAGAACCTGATCTCCAGGGACTGGGCTTCACTTATTTAACACCTCTGTTTCCCTTTTCTCCTTCTCTTTCTAAATCAATTATGCATCTGGATACAAGGCCAGATAGCTTGTTATGGATATGTTGCAGCACACTCTGGAGATAGCCGGTGAAGTCAACAGTGTTTCCAATGCCCCAGTGGTTCGCTCTCTGACCTGACTTAGTTGTTGACCCACACACATTACCCTCAGCTTCTCATGTGGTTCTGCTCTTGTGAGCTGGTTCGACAGTGCCCTTAGTGAAACCATGTGGAAAATAAAAGACTTTTCTAGCTGAGAGTGCTTCAGTTAAGGAGATCCTAGAAATCCTTTATTTAACATTCAATGAACAATGTTATCATTTCAAACTACTTAATCCACTTCATGGACTTATAAGTGTCTGTTCAGCATTGATGCATATTCTCTTAATATACTAATCTTCACTATTTTCTCTTTCCCTTCCCTCCTTCTTTATATTTCCCTCTCTCCTGCTTCTTACTATTCCTCTCTCCCCAGATAAGTGTGACGAGGCCCTCGCCTCCCCCCTGCCTCACACAGCCTTCACCAGCTCGTCTGTCTTCTCCAACGGATATGCCCCTGGATATGCCAAGCTCAACAGGAGAGGAGGTACACACACACACACGCACACACACACACACACACACACACACACACACACCACACACACCACAGAGAAAGATGTGCACACACACACTTGATCATTATTGTTCATAGAAGGGATGCATTTACTCACATACTGTGGACAGACGACATATCTAATTCAAGTACATGTACATGCATCCTTAAGAATGATTTTTTACAGATGACACACTGAGAGGTAAATGTCCGAGCCGTGTTAGTGACATGCTTCGTAGTGCTGCACAGCTGCTCTCCTCCTCCTCCTCCTCCTCCTCCTCCTCCTCCTCCTCTCTTTCTCCACGCTCTCTATTTCCCTAAACTTCTCTTCATGCCTCCCTCCCTCTCTCAGCTCACGTCATTATCTCCGTGAGTCAGACTGGAGCTCATTTCCACATCAGTCCACAGCAAAGAGAGATAGGACCACTCAATTACATCCTTCTATGTTTATATAATTCACAATTCATACGTTTCCATCTAATATAGTGACAACACAGCTGAGGCAACAGCGCTCAGAGCTGGCAAATAAACGCGAAGTAATATGGTGTGTTTAATCAAACCAGTATAATTATTGCTGAGAGGACAGGACTGCTCCTCCTTTAATAATGACACCTACCAACAAGAAGAAAGTAGAGCAACTTGTCAATGAGCAGCACATATACAGCTTGAGAATGATCTCCCCACTCGCTTTTGTACTCTTTACTCTCCTCAATGAAGGAGGACCTGGGAAACATGCAATGTTGAATGATATTGAACAGAAGTGCTACAGTAACACATAAATGCAGTTGTCTAAGCACATACACAAGGTCTAACTGAGTCACTACTATAGCATCTTATTGACCTTTCTTATGAATAAAATAAAACTGTTATAGGGGCACTGATTTTCCTTACATATGTGTGTGTGCATATAATGGGTCTGCTAAGGCAAAACAATCCAAAGGTTCCCTACTTTAACACCCATGCTTCAATTGGCTAGTGCTCAAACACATTGTAGGTGATAGGCTAGGGGGCGGGACATCTCTAAGCGGTTGACCAATCAAAACAGAGCCGGCCAGCTAACCAATCAGACCAGAATGGGCTCTGGTTTCAGACAGAGCGTTAATCTAAAATATAAAATATCCATAGACATTTGACTGTTTCTCCAGTGAATAATCTTTCTGCCAAAAAAGGACATCATCTCTCGCTCTCATTCTCTAACTGTCATTTTCCGCTCGTAATTAGGAGCCAAACATGTCCTAGTGAGACCTAGTTTTCTCCCCTTTCACATCTCCACAGTTCAGAGAGCCAAAGGCCATTACAGTCACGACTACCACTGTGATAAACTCTATCAGATGTTGACATTAGTGTACCAGAATGGACACTGAGTCAAGTGTCAGAGCAGCAGGGGGAAATGAGGGAAAAGGATACAAAGTTTCATCCTCTCTGTCTCATTGTCCTCTGGAGAATGACACCGTGTTCGGATGATGAGGTCATCACCTAGTTAGCATACAGCATATGACAGGGGAGGAATATGAAATGAGAAAAGTTCTGCAGGAAGGCACATTGAGGTTACTTACGGAGAGAAACTTCTCCACGAGGATTAGAAATGCGTCTTCAAATCACATTCTCTTGTCTTAAATGTCATTATATCAGCTGTGAAGGAAGACGCCGCTCAACATTTGAATCAGTGTTGTTATTTCTCATCAATACCAAAGAGGCATCTAAAGCCTCTTACACACCAAACTGACACCAAACTGACACCAAAGAATACCGTGGGGACGCGTCGCCTCACGACTCCTGGATTGGAGATTGGTGTGTAGACGGACCGAAAGTGCATTTCGGTCCGTCTGAGTTGATTTCTAGAAAATGCAGGAAAATAATTAATTATTGCATAAAAAAGTTGATGACAAATGCAAAGGTAACCAATAAAGATGAGGCAAATGAATCACGTGATTTAAACATATACTGAAGTGTCTGCTCCATTAAAGAGACATTACAAGAAAGAAAGGAGAACACTTGTCTTTGCCTTTCGAAAATCTGATGCAACCTTCCTCACATTAGTATATCAACGTAACAGAAATGTCTATTGAGTTTCTAACTTTGTTTTCGGCCTCTTCTTCTGCAGTAGTAGAGAAGTGGTAGAATGACTTTCCGACTGGAGAACTGCAGAATTGTTCCCCACACTCGCACATGTATTAATACAAACTAGCATGCACCAGCAGGGGTCTGCTCCAATTCCCCTACTCACACACATTTTCACAAACTCATGCTCACACACTGGGTGTTTCTCAATGTCGAGTAAAGCTGCTCCAGAGCCACTATTTCAAGCATACTACGTCATTGAGTCTGGACTGTTCCAATGTCCAGGATGCTTGGAATTCTACCGAGGCTGGCGTCCTACGTTGCTGGAAATTTCGAGGTTGCACAAGTGTATCGCCTTGCATATGACGCACACCTGCAAACCTGTTAGCCTGTTCCACCATTCTTTGTTTTCTGAGGCTAGGAAGGATTCTTGCCTCGCTTCTGAAGGACCTGACTCGGAGGGACATGTCCTACCCAGGAAGCGTCGTCGACATTGAGAAACACCCACTCATACCCTAAAAAGGGGTCCTTCAGGCAGCTGCATTAGGCAGCCAAATGTGCCTCAGCGGCGGGAGCGTGTGCTGATAAGCCAATCTGCTCCAATCTCCCATAGCTATCAAACAAGGGAGGCACATAATCAATGGGACATACCACTCATATTAAGCTTGTGTTGTGAATGTTGACAGCTATTAGGTTTTAGGCTTTAGGCGTGTGTGTGTCCCGTGTGTGCTTCTGTATGTTCATTTCATTTTTAGTGTATGTGTGTGTGCATGAAAGATAGTGGGGTAAAACAATGCCATAACGATTTTCCTGCAGGCAGCTGTCTGCCAGCCTGTCATCGGGTCCTGCTGTCACACACACACACAATGTGTATGTGGGAGTGTTGATATTGGAAATGGTGTATGCTTTAAGTGTATTGTTGTGCATTTTTGTATAAATGCCTCACCGGGAATAAACTTTGTTTATGTGTGTATTTGGATGAGGGTGCTCACTAAATGCTTTCCTGATATCCAAACACATTCTTTACCAACATACTCATTATCATATTCCTTGATGCTTTTTGTCATTTTTCGGGAATCACATCCACTCACAAGCTGTTATGTCGTGTGTAAGCTTTCATTCGGGCATCTTATTTAAGATTGGCTCAGTTGTATTGTCAGTAGCTGTGATGTATTATTATAACGCTAGGATAAATCAGGCAATTACTGCCTCTGGAGTTTGAAGACTCAAGAGATTGATAAAGCCTCCCTTTCTCCATCTGTTTTTACCTCATGCCTGCCATCCTTTACCCTCACCTGTCTTGCATTTCCCTTTTCACACCCGCCTCCCCCATCCACCTGAGACCTCTTTCCTCACCTTCTCTCCACTCAACTTCCATTATATCAATCTTCCTGGACACCATGGCCCCCGCTTTTTTTCCCATGATTCTCTGACACAATCAATACTTTCATCTACTCTCTCAAATGTGCATGCTCCCACCTCTTCACTGTCTGTGCGGTTAGTGCTGCTTCATGTATGAGACCCTGCACATCAGGGGTGTCAGACAGAGAAAGGTGGCCCACTTGCAGCAATGGTCCATTTGCACAGGGGAGGAAGAATGAGAAGAAACATAAGGAAAGATGAAAAGAAGGATCTCACGTTTCCCTAACCACATATGATCACCGTGTTTAAAATGGAACACAGAACACTTTTAATATTAAGCACACTTATTTAGCACACAGAAAATAAATAATAAACACCTTTTGTCTTGAAAGTGAGAGAGGAAGGTGTACAGATTGTGTGTGTGTGTGTGTGTGTGTGTGTGTGTGTGTGTGTGTGTGTGTGTGTGTGTGTGTGTGTGTGTGTGTGTGTGTGTGTGTGTGTGTGTGTGTGTGTGTGTGTGTGTGTGTGTGTGTGTGTGTGAATATACCTGCTGCCAAGTGTGCCTGCATATGGCATGTATGCCCACGTCGTTGCACATTGCAGACATGGCCAGGAACGAAATTTGGCCGCTCATCATTAACACTTGGCCATCCCATTTTCTTTCCTCTCTCTTTATCCTCTGTCCTCCGCTCTGTCTGCTCCCTCTCTGCCCTCCATCGCATCTTGCCTCCCCTTTCTTCCTCTCCATCTCAATTTCCCTCCACACACTTTCTGTTTTCGACAGTAACATTGTCAATCCTACACTCCATTTTCTCGGCCTGTTCCCTTGTCTTTCTTCTCAGAACTCATTATCTATTTTTTTTTTCCTCACTTGTGGGAGGAACTTCTGTGGAGCACCGACTCAGGAAGGACACACGGGGCGAGCTGGAGCTTTGATGTCAAACACTGATGGTTTATTACGAGTTTCGGCCGGAGAATTCACATCACAAGTCACAAGAGCCAGAGGTTCTGACTTTGCGGTAGAGTTGCCACGTCAATTCTGAAGCCTGATAGCCTAAACAGTTGGGAACACTGAATTACTTGCGTCTGACACTTATGGCCTCAAGATTACACACCTTGGAGTCCACAAACACAGAGAAGGAAGTGTTCCAGCTTTCACACAACAATAAACCATTCGTGACCGAGAGTTGTCCGGTCATAAAATGGGAACAACAACATATGGCTGAAGCAGCCCCTTTCCTTAAGGGAGATAACAGATGTCAGGGTTGGTCATAAATGTCAAAGGGCAAAACGGTTAGATATCTAGGAGTCCAGGAGAATTATTCCCTAACATCACTCACATTCCCGGTCTGATGCCTACTTCTCAATGTGTTTTCCAACTGTTCAGCGTATCCCTCATATCAAACAAAGAGTGTCACAGTACTGCAGTACAACTGTGCTCTGACTTTCTGCACAATTAACCAGATCCCCCCCCCCCCCCCCATGCCAGGCGTTGCTTTTCACTCTCTGTCAACTGGCAAAGTTGTTTGATGTCTCTAGTCGTCGCAGTCATCCATCGATAATGGCGGTCCGCTTATAATTAAATTACTCCGTCTTCATCCGCTCGCTTTGCTCCATGACAGAAAGATGAAGCACTAGCAGAGGGCTAACCAGCTGTTTTCTCTCTGCTTCCTTTTTTCCGACGGCCTCGCGTCCTAATTAATGAAGATGTTTTACTTTCTGTTAATGCGGTGCTGGTTGTTATGAGAAGTAGCAACTTTGATAAACACACTCTCACATGGTCTCTGGAGGCTGCTACACACGAACAACAAGGCATCGCAGGGGGCCGTGAAAGTGTTTCAACCTGCAAACAAATTGCGTGATGTGTTCGCGTACACCCACACCCACTCCCACGCTGACAGTAAGTCAGAGGAGAGATGTTCTGCTGTTTGCTGCGTCTCCTTTGTCCCTTGTTTGTGTCACCTGCTGCTCGTCACCTGTCCACAATCACACCGCGTCTGCATTTCTCGCTCTCACAACTTCCCTTTCGCATCACATTTTTTGTACTCTCTCAAACATTTCCAAGTGTTTGCCTCACTATCTTGCTGACTTGCTCTTTCTGCTTCCCTGCACAGTTTACACTTTTCCTCCCGTCTGACTCATTTTCCACCCTCAGTACTGTAAAAGCCATTTACCCAGTCAGGCAGTTGAATTAAACCTCCTGTTTTCCATTTCCCGGCTGCGCTGTAAAAGTTCAAATCATCTTTATCATCATCACACACACACACAGATGTTCACACTCCACTTCACATTCACGGTCACATTCTCTGGATTACACATATCAAATAAACCTTTATTAATCCCACGAGGGAAATCCAGTTTCTTTATACTGTTCTTTTGTTGTCACATCCACTCCAGGAGAATGGATCACCCGTGACTTGTCCAGTTTGGTGAGCTCTGATCATCTTTGTCTGAAAGAGACAGAAGAAAAGTGTTTGATTCAGGTTCAAAGCAACCAACGGGAGCTTTCATACCTTTGCCTGCTCTCCGGTCTAATGGCTCCTAGCTGAAGGCTTCTTGAACAGAGTGAACTGAGATGTGAAACAAGAAAACATTTCCTCATAGATTGCATTAGTTGACAGTTTCAAAAGGCTGCCATTTTGTGCAATGGTTCCCAGAGGGCACTTCCTGCTTCGATTTTCTCTCCACAATGTTTCCCAGGTTTTTCTTAATCAGCACATTGCTCTTGGCACATTGATCCATATCCCCCTACCCAAATTTGCCTAAATGGCTTCTTTGTGGCTTTTATTGTATGCTTAGTGTTAATGGTTTTGGTAAATTGGGCAATAACTAATGTTGTATGGTTGCTCTCTTCTATTGCATTCCAACAGAAACTGCTTAAATGCCACTAAAAAACATAATTAATTGTATTAATTCTAAGAGACAATGCACATTTCTCAACAACAATATAAACATTACATTGTATTAACCTACACAAACACATTGATATGGACTTTAGTGTGAGAGTATTAGTGTTTTCTTTCAGCGCTGGTATCAGTTCGCTCTGACTCTGCTACCACTGCAGGGTTATCGGTGTCATCACAGATAGTTGTTTTGCAAGCTCGGAGAAACTCAAGGCATGTTTTTGTCCTCGCTTTGCTCCTTTTATCTCAGAAAAAGCCTCTCTGTGTGAGTTCCATTCGGCCAGTGTTGACCTGTGAAGGGCATCGTCACACAGGGACATTTCACCAGGTAGCAGACTCATCTGATTTCTAATATGCTGCTTATTAAAAATGCCACTGTTACGGCGCATTTCCACTACAGCGCGGTTTAAGCGTGCCCGGCCCGTTTTTAGTTATGTTTCCACTAGGCGTAGTTCAGGGTACTTTTTCACAGTTTTTCTGGCTCTCCAAAATCGAGGTTCTTTCCGGGCCAACAACCGGGCTGAGTATGCTAAACTAGAGAGAGAATCGCTGGCAACTACAACAAAATGAACATACTGTATTTGACCGTGATTTAATTGTAATACAGGTTTCAAAATGATGCCGAAGTAACGACACACTGATACCGGTTAGTAAAAACCATGAATTATTAGATTTGTTTGAGACGAGCTGCGGCTCGCCTCGAAAGTAGACGAGAATAGCCGATCGCAGCCGGGGGAGGTCTCAAAAAGCTCGCCTGAAGTCGGACAGCTCGGAGTCGCCTTCTTCTTCTTCTTCTTCTCTCGGTTTTTTGGCGGATTGCAAACAGCATACCGCCACCTCCGGAGTCGGCTTGACTCATAAAGAATGCACACATGTCTTTAATCGTTAATGTCAGATATGTACTAAGTAAATACATTTGTTCCTGCTCAAGATTACATTACATTACATTACATTACATTGCATTTAGCTGACGCTTTTGTCCAAAGCGACTTACAATAAGTACATACGACTAGGAAGACACAGCCCAGAAGAAAAACAGAATCATATAAGTACAGCAGGTATCATAGAGCCAAACATTTCAAGTGCTACTCAGCTGGCTATAGATAAACCAGTCCTATGTTAGTATATAAGTGCTTTGTTAGTAATTCTATCGCTCGAAGTGGAGTCGAAAGAGATGAGTTTTCAGTCTGCGCCGGAAGATGTGCAGGCTTTCTGCCGTCCTGATGTCAATGGGGAGCTCATTCCACCATCTTGGAGCCAGGATAGCAAACCCACGTGTTTTTGCTGATGGGAACTTGGGTCCCCCTCGCAGCGAGGGTGCAGCGAGTCGTTTGGCTGATGCAGACCGGAGTGCACGCGCTGGGGTGTACGGTTTAACCATGTCCTGGATGTAGGAAGGGCCAGATCCATTCGCAGCATGGTATGCAAGTACTAGTGTCTTGAAGTGGATTCTAGCAGTTACCGGGAGCCAGTGAAGGGAGCGGAGGAGCGGAGTGGTGTGGGAACATTTTGGAAGTGTCACGGTTGAGTGAAGGAAGCAGGACCCAAGCGCAGATAACTTTGATAAACCTTTATTTCAAGGCTAAAATGGAGCGAATACAGAAAAACACAGAACACTCACCGGTGGAGTCCGTCACCAACAAAAGAAGCACCGACACTGAACACAGCACGAGACAAGACTAAATACAGGGAGGGCTAATTACCAGACACAGGTGAACACAATCGGTAAACGAGACACAGGTGAGGAGGGAGGAGAAAAACACAAGAGCCACAGGTGAACACAATTAGCTAAACGAGACACAGGTGAGGAGGGAGGAGAACACACAGGGACACTAACGACAGGAGGAAAACATGACAGAGAACAGTGAAAACACCCAAACTTAGACAGAACTGTGACAGAACCCCCCCCTCAAGGGACGGATTCCAGACGTCCCTAAACCCCAACACAAAAATCCAAAAAAAATCCAGCAGGGTGGGTGGAGGGGGTCCGGAGGAGGGACGTATCCCTAGGCCACCAGGGTGGGTGGAGGGGGTCCGGAGGACGGGACTAAGCTGACCGCCCAGGAGCCCAGTAGGGGACCAGGAAGGGATCTCGGGCGGACGGCCCGGGGGCACGGCAGAAGCCGAGAAGGGGGACTCGGGCGGACGGCCTGGGGGCAAGGCAGAGTCCATGGTGGGGGTCTCGGGCGGACGGCCCGGGGGCAAGGCAGAGTCCATGGTGGGGCGTAGGCCACAGCGGGCGAACTCAGGGGGCCGAGCATGAGGGCGAAGGCAGCGGCAGGAAGAGTCAGGGGGCCGGGCTCGAGGACGAGGGCAGCGGCAGGAAGAGTCAGGGGGCCGGGCTCGAGGACGAGGGCAGCGGCAGGAAGAGTCAGGGGGCCGGGCTCGAGGACGAGGGCAGCGGCAGGAAGAGTCAGGGGGCCGGGCCCGCGGACGAAGACCGCGGCTCACAGAGGGTCGGGATCGAGGGCGAAGACCACGGCAGGAAAAGTCAGGGGGCCGGGCCCGAGGACGAGGGCAGCGGCAGGAAGAGTCAGGAGGCCGGGCCCGCGGACGAAGACCGCGGCTCACAGAGGGTCGGGATCGAGGGCGAAGACCAGACAGCTCCGGAGGCCGGGCAGGACCCGGTGTCGGCCGGACAGGAACCGGAGCCGGCGGGACAGGCTTCGGCAGGATCCCCCACGGAAGAGGACCAGGAGTTGGCAGGACCCCCAGCAGGAGAGCGGTTGGCGGGACCTCCGACGAGACAGGACAAAAGGTTGGCAGTACCCCCGGCAGGAGAGTAGACGGCGGGACCTCCAACGGCACAGGACACAGGGTTGGCAGTACCCCCGGCAGGTGAGTAGACGGCGGGACCTCCAACGGAACAGGACATAGGGTTGGCAGGGACCCCCGGCAGGAGAGTAGTCGGCGGGACCTCCAACGGGACAGGACATGGGGTTGGCAGAACCCCGGCAGGAGAGTAGTCGGCGGGGCCTCCAACGGGACAGGACATGGGGTTGGCAGGACCCCCGGCAGGAGAGTAGTCGGCGGGGCCTCCAACGGGACAGGACATAGGGTTGGCAGGA
This sequence comes from Harpagifer antarcticus, assembly GCA_902827135.1. Lineage (NCBI taxonomy): Eukaryota > Metazoa > Chordata > Actinopteri > Perciformes > Harpagiferidae > Harpagifer > Harpagifer antarcticus. The sequence goes on from CADEHL010000984.1 coordinate 247,474, forward strand.
CCCCCGGCAGGAGAGTAGTCGGCGGGGCCTCCAACGGGACAGGACACAGGGTTGGCAGGACCCCCGGCAGGAGAGTAGTCGGCGGGGCCTCCAACGGGACAGGACACAGGGTTGGCAGGACCCCCGGCAGGAGAGTAGTCGGCGGGGCCTCCAACGGAACAGGACATAGGGTTGGCAGGACCCCCGGCAGGAGAGTAGTCGGCGGGGCCTCCAACGGGACAGGACACAGGGTTGGCAGGACCCCCGGCAGGAGAGTAGTCGGCGGGGCCTCCAACGGGACAGGACACAGGGTTGGCAGGACCCCCGGCAGGAGAGTAGTCGGCGGGGCCTCCAACGGAACAGGACATAGGGTTGGCAGGACCCCCGGCAGGAGAGTAGTCGGCGGGGCCTCCAACGAGACCGGACAAAGGGTTGGCAGGAACCCCGGCAGGAGAGTAGTCGGCGGGGCCTCCAACGGGACAAGACATGGGGTTGGCAGGACCCCCAGCGGAACCTCCAACGGTACAGGACATGGGGTTGGCAGGACCCCCGGCAGAGGGCTAGTCTGCGGGACCTCCAACTGGACAAGACATGGGGTTGGCAGGACCCCCGGCAGAGGGCTAGTCTGCGGGACCTCCAACTGGACGGGACATGGGGTTGGCAGGACCCCCGGCAGAAGACTAGTCTGCGGGACCTCCAACTGGACAGGACATGAGGTTGGCAGGACCCCCAGCGGAACCTCCAACGGTACAGGACATGGGGTTGGCAGGACCCCCGGCAGAAGACTAGTCTGCGGGACCTCCAACTGGACATGAGTAGGGGCTTGAGTGGGGACTCGAGAGAGGGCTTGAGAGGGAACTTGAGAGGAAACTGGAGAGTGGACTCGAGAAGGAACTCGAGAGGTAACTCGAGAGGGGACCTGAGAGGGGACTTGAGAGGGGACCTGAGAGGGGACTTGAGAGGGAACTCGAGAGGAGACCTGAGGGGAAACTTGAGAGGGAACTCGAGAGGGGACTAGAGAGGGGACTTGAGAGGGAACTCGAGAGGAGACCTGAGGGGAAACTTGAGAGGTGACTCGAGAGGACACTGGAGAGTTGACTTGGGAGGTGACTCGAGAGGACACTGGGGAGTTGACTTGAGAGGGGACTCGAGAAAAGACTCGAGAGGGAACTCGAGAGGGGACCTGAGAGGGGACTTGAGAAAAGACTCGAGAGGGAACTTGAGATGGGATGAGGGAAGGGACTAGAGAAGTGACTCGAGGAGGGACTTGAGAAGTGACTAGAGGTGGGACTGGAGAAGGGACTAGAGAAGGGACTAGGACAGCTGGGGCCAGAGCTAAGGCTGGAACCATGGCTGCTGGGGCCAGAACTGGGGCTGGAACCATGGCTGCTGGGGCCTGTACTGGGGCCGGAACTATGGCTGTGTGGGCCGGTTCTGTAGCCGGAACCATGACTCTTGGGGCTCGGATTGCTAGCCTGGACTTGCGACTCCTTCTCCTAGAAGCCGCCTGAAGGCTCCGTGGACCTCCAAAAGCCAGCCGAGTTCCAGAAAACGCCTCTTGGACAGGAGCAGGAACTGGGGCGGAAGCACTGGTTGACTCCAGACGGAACACACCGAGACGTTTATAGTCCGCAGGCTGGAAATCACACACCCAGATGAAGTTCAACATCCAGTCAGGTAAGAACTTCACCAAGTCCGGTTTCTCCATAGCCAACCGGTGCGCCTCTACCAGAGCGGCCTCCTTCTGCCGAACACTGGACGCTCCCCTCCACCAATCATAGCAGCAAGCCAAAGCAAATGAAAAATGCTGTAATTCCAACTCAAATGGGTCATCTGCTGGGTCCATCTCTGGTCGGTGCTTTCTGTCACGGTTGAGTGAAGGAAGCAGGACCCAAGCGCAGATAACTTTGATAACCTTTATTTCAAGGCTAAAATGGAGCGAATACAGAAAAACACAGAACACTCACCGGTGGAGTCCGTCACCAACAAAAGAAGCACCGACACTGAACACAGCACGAGACAAGACTAAATACAGGGAGGGCTAATTACCAGACACAGGTGAACACAATCGGTAAACGAGACACAGGTGAGGAGGGAGGAGAAAAACACAAGAGCCACAGGTGAACACAATTAGCTAAACGAGACACAGGTGAGGAGGGAGGAGAACACACAGGGACACTAACGACAGGAGGAAAACATGACAGAGAACAGTGAAAACACCCAAACTTAGACAGAACTGTGACAGGAAGGTTGAAGACCAGACGAGTCGCTGCATTAGATTCAACTTTATTGTTATTGCACATATTACAGGTACTGAAACAACGAAATGCAGTTTAGCTTCTAACCAGGTGCAGCAAGCAGTGAAGTGAAAAGTAATGTACACAATCTACAGAATAAAATATAGAATTAATTGAATGATGAATAAACAGTGAGGGGTATGAATACACTAGCCTGTGAGCAGTATGAACAGTGTGAATGAATATGCTAAGATATATAAAGTATGAAAACGGTAAGCAGTGTAAGTATAGTATAACATATATAGATATCCATTTCATGACGATAAACATTTTGGAACAATGATGAAAAATGGGAATGGATGTGGCGACGTAAAACTGACACAAAACAACAACAAACTTTTGCCGAGCCAATTGGAGAGCTTCATCACCAGCACGTGGTAAAAACCACCAATGAGCTCTCAGCTCGAGATACCAGCGAGTCGTTTCCCATCAAGCATTTCGCTTCCGCAGCCCGTAGAGAGGAACTGCGCCGCCTCGCCGCGCCTCGCTCTCAAGGCTGTGGGCGTCTTTGTCCTGCGAGATTTCAACGTCTCATGTAGGCGAGCCTCCAGAGCAAGTCGGACAAAATGACTAACCATCATGCAACGCACGAGCAAGACGTTGATCGCAATTGCGCAGGTCTGCACAGGTCTCGCTTGTCTCAAACAAGCCTAATGCTTTGACAAGTCTGCAGACAGACGGCAGGCGAAAAACCTTTTAAAATGCGTGTTTTCTGAATGGAGATTGGCTAAGCTAACGTTGTATACGCTCCGTCCACACTCATAACAACGGCCTATACCAGAGTGCCCAACCAGTCGATCGCGATCGCGGGGAGATTCCCAGTCGATCGCGAGATGTGTCTAAAAATAGAACAACAATATTCGGTTTTATCGTTAATGTCCGATAACATAATCTTCCTGTGCCAGAATAATGCACTTGAACGCATCAAAGCTTTGTGATTGGCGTGACCCCATGTGTCGGGGCGTGGCTGGTGGGCATAGTTCGCTGACGTTGTCCGTGGGCCGTGGCAACAGGAGTGACAGTCCACACACACACAAGACCGCAATTATGGCAGAAGCAAAAAAGCCCAAAATATATAATTTTCACTCGGAGTGGGAGGACGATTATTTTTGTATCTATTCCAATTCAAAGTCCATCTGTCTCATCTGCAATGCGAGCGTGGCTTTATCGAAGAAGGGTAATTTAGGAGCGGCATTTCAAAACAGTGCACAACCGCTACGAGACGGAATTTCCTCCTAATTCTGCCCTCCGCTCCCAAAAGGGGAGGAGCCTGAGAGGACAGCTAAATGCACAGCAGTCCATTTTCACCAGGCCCAACAACAAGAGCAAGGCTGCTGCAGAGCATCTCATCGGGTCAGAGCAAGGCTGCTCCAGAGCATCTTATCGTGTCAGTCACGTTCTTGCGAAACACATGAAGTCTTTCAAAGACGGCGAAGTTGTGAAAGAAGCTTTCCTGGAGGCTGCCGACGCGCTTTTTGGGACAGTACAAATAACAGAAGCATTTCAACAGGTTTTTGATATAATAAAAACTCAAGTTAGATACCGTTATTAATCAGCTGTAAGTTTTAGTTTGTTTGAACTTATTCATAATTATTGTACAAAATGGTATAAGAATGCAAACTTAAATTGATTATAGTCTATTATCAATTCAGGTTAAGAAACTAGTGTTGCTTGCATCCTATTTTAAAGGCATTTATTTATATAATCTACTAAAATGCAACAAAAAAGGGTTTGATTCTATTAATGTTGTCTTTTTTATTGCACGCTGGCAGCAGATTCCTGAGTAGCTTCAGATCTGAGTTGTCTTATTAGTAAGCCGAATGTATACTTTTGTAGCAACACTATTTTTATATAATGGCAAAGAAAGGGTTCAGAGTCTTTTCTTTTGTTCCTGTGTCATACGTGGCAGCACTGTTCAATGTTTCTTGAAAACATTACCCACTGTAGTGACGTGTGAATAAACTCTGTATCAACAACACTGGTGTGTAACTTCAGTTAAATACTTGTATGTGTGTAGATTAGAAAGAGGTAAGATAAAGGATCTGCAGTATTTTATGAAGTATTAATCGTACAAAGGTCAGTTTTATACAAGTAGAAGTGTGTATTTACCTGGCAGTAGGCTGTCAGTAATGGCTACGCCTCTCTATTTGGACTGGTAGATCTCGGCAGACTGGAAACTTTAAAAGTAGCTCTCGGTTCAAAAAAGGTTGGGCGCCCCTGGTTTAGACAGTATCTGCCGGTAGCATGTCCCGCACACTCATAACAACGGCCTATACAGACTTAAATAAACCAGCGACTGTATTCTCCATGACACAGGCAGTCTGTGGTTTGTACTTGTTTAACTTTTGTCTAGTTTCTGAACAGATATGAGGATCTGTGAGCTCTGAGTGCTAACAGCTAACGGCTGATGTTGGGTTTGTGGTTCTCATTGAAGATGACGTCACGGCTCCGCCTACACTGCGTTACTATAGTTACTGCCCCAGCTAATAAACTGTAATGGAAACGCAGCATAAAGTGAGCCTGGCCTAACTAGGCCTAACAAGGCCTAGCCTACCGTACTAAGCCGAGCGAGGCCCTGCAGTGGAAATGCGCCATTAGTGTACTACTGGCTGTAGATTGTGTCTGATTGAAACATCAACACTATATATAATGATTATTACAATCATTATATTTGATATGACTTGATTCCTCTTCCTTAATGCCTCAATATAGACCTGAAATGGTTTTGTTTTTTTCGCACACATTGATTCTCTCCGTGTCTGTTATCCAGAAAACAACCTTGTATCCATTTAAGACTTTCACCAATAATGAAAAAAGGCTCTCCTCCTTAATCCTGTTTTGCTTCCAGTGCTTTATTCTCTTTATCTTCCTGTCGGGTTGTTCTTGTTATCCATCTTTTGTCCTGTTTCTATCTCCCCATCTTTTCCTCTCTTGTTACTTCTGTTCTGCTTTTCTTCGTCGCATCCTCAAAGGTGTTTTCTATGACCTTCTCCGTTCCCTTATCCTCTCTCCTCCCTCCTCCTGCTTCTCCTCTCCTCCCTGAACATCTGTGTGTGTGACAAGTGAGAGAGCTTCCCTTTTCTCCTCCTGTTTTTCTCTCCTTTATTCGTCACTGATGCTCTTACTTTCGCTCTCTCTCACTTCCATGTCCCTGTGGCCAGTCTCCTCCATCTCCACATTATTCTGTCAACCTTTCTGCGCTTCTTCCCTCTCTCCCTCCGGCGTTCACCTTTCACTGCACACCTTTCCTTTTTTTTTAAATAGCTCTCTTCACCCCCTCCTCACCTCTGTCAATCTGCCCCTCCTCCCCTCTCACCTCTCATCTGTTCTTCTGTTCCGCTCCTCTCTGATCGATGACAACATTTACCCATCTCACTTACAGTATGTGCTCCCTTCTTTCCATCCCTTATGCGTGTCCCTTGTTTCTCCTCTGACCCCTGTTTTTAGCCCGTCTTCCAAATTGCTTGCCATCACTTTGCACGATCTTTTGAACCTGTATGTCTCTCTGGACTTTTCAATATGTCTGACTCTCTCTCTTCACCATCTGTTACTTCTGGTAAGCCTCTGACCCTAACATGCCTTTTCCTCCATCCATCCTCTTCAACCCCTTTTCCCTAACCATTACCCTGTCCTTCATTCACCCATTTAAGTCATGTTCACACTGACAGCTGCACTTCTTCAAAAATGTCTGTGAGAAAGAGAGGTTGGGCTCTATTCAACCCTGGCTCAACTTTGGACTGAACAAAATGCCACATCAACTGCACTGGGCTGGCCAAAAATGTCATTTTGATTCATTTATATCATTATAGGGCTGCACAATGAATAAAAACGTTATTCAACTTGCAAAATGGAACTATGATATTCAAATAGCTGTAAGCACTATATTTTATAAAAGGCTAAATATGTGTTAAAGGTCCCACGACATGCTTTTCCGGTTATTACCCGTCCCCTTGTGTGTTATGTGGCTTTTTCTGCATGTGAACGGTCTGCAGAGTCACCCTGTAGCGAGTACAACTCTAACACAGAAAAGACCTGTCTGTGCTGCCCCAGAACGCCTCATTGGAGATTTTTAATTTTCCATTTTTTTCTTCCTGGGTATGGTGACGTAACCATACCCAAATGGAAGAATTGGTCCAAATGGACCAATCCGCGGAGCAGTTACATTATGTCCGTGGAGCCATTACGTTAAGACTTCCTCACACACACACACACACTCAATCTTTTCTCAGCTGCAGCTCTGCGGCTTTCTCAGCCTCAGACGGCGGGACGCGGCGAGGCTGTGAGTATGTGTGTGAGCACACACACACAGACTCACAGCCAGGCTGCGGGTGTGTGTGCTCGGGCTGGTTTCGGGCTGGGTTTCGCTGTGCCTCGCTGTCTCACCGACCCCACGCAGCAACCAGGAAACCACACCAGTAAGCCAGCTCACACTGTCCGCTCCTCGCAGCAGCGAGCCCCGCAACGTCCCGCCAACACGGCACCCAGACCCCACGCAGCATTCTCATCTGTTTGTCATTACTGGTGTCATTTCCTGGTTGCTAACAAACGCCATTGTAACACATAATCACTGATGTTCCGCTGTAACGGTGGAGGACTCATCAGAACAGAGTGGGCGAGCTGACCAATCAGAGCACACTGGGCTCACAGGGAGGGGGGGCAGGAGCTCCAACAAGCCGTTTAGGAATAATAAAATAATAAAATTCAATAACGTGCTTTAACCACCGGAGGCTTGTACTACAAAGCAGGATTTTCGCTTAGCCGGCTAACTTCAGGGAAAACTCTGGGTTTCTGGTCCTACGACGCTGATTCTCTTTTTAGCAGGCTAGATCTCCATGGTAACTTATGCTGAGCGGCTAACCTGCCCCGGAGCAGGTTAGGTTGCAGGCTAAGAGATCAACTCAGTGAAAGCACCGCCTGCTGACCAATCAGAGCTCAGTGTGCGGAGTTTAAAGCGATCAAGTCATATTACAGGAGAAAGGAAATACAGAAAAGCTGCCGTTGCAGGAAAGACGGCCGGCAAAAATCACCGACTGTGTGAACGTGAACATTAATAGAATATCACCTCCATCTTCAGAGCAATCTGACTGTTATAACATTAGCGTTAAGAAAACTTACTTAAATATCTGCCACAAGTAAGTAACCGGATCAGAGTAACATTAAGTACAGTCCGCGGCATATCACATCAATGTATCATATATTTCCTTATCTGAGTCAGCTGAGCCGTATCTGGCAGTGCAACACTCACAGTGTCACAGACTGTATGTAGAAGTATTATTTTAAGCAACACATTAAGTTGACGAAACACTCGAGTCAAATGTAATTAAAGTCAGATCGTGTCTTAGACGGGGCAGTGATATCATAAACCTGTATTCCCCTTCTAGGTGAATGTGGTTTTTATCCTGGATAAAGTGTTTAAGTCATGGATGTTTAAAGTTTAACTTCTTCATATGTCTAATATTATAGTTGACTTTTCATTCAGGAAGTATGACGCTGCGCTGTCAGTACGCTTGTCCATGTTTGTGATTGGTCGAATGCTCCAAATGCCACCCCTTTCATGTGAACGCGCACCTAACTAGATAGGACACGGCTGACTTGAGCGATCCACTTGATAACCCGCGTCGTAGGACAGTTTAGCGAGAGCGCGTATGTTTTGGATTAGGCCAACCGGCTAACTCAAACATATCCAGGTTAGGTTGAACCAGCTTCGTAGTACAGGCCTCTGGTGTCCCTTTCTATCAGCTGTTCACTGTTATGGTGTAAATACAGCCTATCTACCAATTGGATCAAAAATAAAAGTCAGCCGAATTAGTATTGATACTGCAAGGAGACGTATTGTGTGAAAAGAAATGTAAGATGTTGTTTAATTGCTTATATATAATGGGTTTCATTTATAAAGCACTTCATATTTGATTTCAAATCCTGAAGTGCTACAAGCAGTGAGCATGAACAGTATAAATAAACATTACACAGCACGGTAGAATTAATAAAAAGCAATAAAAAACAAACAATAGAAATAAAAATGTATTATATGATGTTGTATATATATTTATGATCCACGTCACGTTTTCAGTTTTGGCCGCAGTTCCTCATGTTTGTCCAGAAGTCTTCTCATCAGGGCTCTATAAATACAGAACTACGGCAGATATGTAATATTTAATGAAGCCGAACCGTGTATTACAATGCCGTTATGTGATCACTTTCAAAGAGAAAAGCAAGCACACTCGGAATAAAGTATTATTTTATTTAAAAAAAATGTTTTCGGATTTCACATCACATAAACACCAAATCCCAGCGTGCATTGCGGCTAAACCATCCAATCATCGAGCTGAGGATCTTGCCTACGTCTGTTTCCGGTTTCGTTTATGACCGATGTATTTTGTTATACTCACATTTCTTCACATTTAAATTTACATGAAAGTATTTTGTGAGGCCTTCTAACATGTTTTTAAATATAACTACGGTTGTAGTTGAAGAGTTTGTAAATTAACATGAACCGAAGCTGTTGCCTGGCAACGCAATCGCACAACGTCACGTCCGTTAATTCCACATCCACGGATTAACATCGATTTAATACATTAATGTAGCCTTTGTTTCTGCTAAAAGAGGTGTCGACCAGCTGGGGCAACAAGAAAATCGGCATAATCGAGTGTGACTATTCAAAAATAAATCGACCGTCGAGGAGCATTTGCTTGGCATTTCCGGGTATTTCTCCACTGGTTAACATGGGTTAACAATACCGTGTAACTGTCACGTTTGAAGGAACGAAATCGTGACATCTTCACGTCTCCCAGCATGGTACATCGTCACATGTTCACGTCTTGCTGTGATACCGGGTTGTCTGAAACATAATCGCAATTGAAATATCAAATAACAGAAATGTGCATTGTAAATGCTGTAATCCTAATGTTTAATTTGTGATTGTAAAGAAAATAATCAAGGGATTGTGGCCATGATACCCTGCATTTGTTTTAAGATCTATTATAATTAGTTGTGCATCTGATCATCTCATGGATGTATGGCAAGGCAAGGCAAGTTTATTTATATAGCACCTTTCAGCACCAGGCAATTCAAGGTGCGTATGGACTTGAATGAAAGAGAGATGGAGGGCAGGTTTATGTGTGGCTGTTCAGGAATGAGAGACAGGTGAGACGGACTCTGGTGACTGCTGGTGGTGAAACCCCGAGGCATCTGGTCGACGGGTGCTGAATTTAAGATTTAGAAAGTGTTCAAGCATTGCAGAGGCCCCAGAGGGGAAGAGTGAGGTGGCTGAGGTGTAGAAAAGATAAAAAACTGTCTGCGCAGGACATGTACCATAGCATGTTTTTACTTCAGTGCAGATTTCAGATGAAGTACCCACCAGCAGTGTAAGGGTGGTCACTGTGACAGTAGCACCGCAGGGCCCATTGTAATATAGATTCAAACCTTGATTCACATTGAACCGGTAAGGGCTGTTTAACTCTTTTGAACGATGTGAAAAAAAATGTTTCTCAGTGACCAAAAAAAAGTATTCAAGCTTGGAGCAGTGTGAGCTATGTCCTGGATGAATCCATTCTGAAGACTTTCATATCTGATATTTCACATCAAAACGCATTTTGTCAGTAGAGTTTTCGAGGACGTATTAAAAAATAGACTTACCTATGTTTCTCAGGCACTAACACTACAACCACTTTTTAGTTGAGGATCTTGCCGTCATGGCCCCATACATTGCACACACATTTTAACTCTTACTCTCTCACTTTCTAAACTCAACTTTTTCCATTCTTTTCTTTTTATATCATTTGAACCCAGTTTTATTTTGTATTCACTCATCCTCTTCCCTTCGCTCCGTTCACCTCCTTCACTCATCTATCACCTTCTTTACCATAACTACATTGTTCCCTTTCTATCCTTTTCCATCCTATTGGCATGCTATCTCATCTCTTCCCTCCCCAGCATCAAATAAAAAGAAATATCCTCTCTTCTCACTCTCGCTTCTCCTCATCTCATCCATCTCTCTTACTCGCCCACATCTCCATTTCTCTGCCTCCTCCTCGTCACTCTTTCCGACACCCCATCCTCTGATCTTGTTCGTAGCGTCACTTGTCCGCTCGGCTTGCTTTCTTAATCTATATTTTCCACTGTCTGTTTGCTTATCACTATGGCCCCGCCCCTACCGAACCCAATGTGTCACCCTCCACCTCCTCTCCCTTTTGATGGTGTGTTATCCGCCTAAAGGAGCGGCTTTGCTGCAACGGCTTTTTGAGGTATTGACATTTCCAGTGATATGGACCTGGTTATCTGTCATGGCCGGGGCTGGAGTGTAATGGCTCTGTAATTGGATAAGATATAGGATTTTTGCCAGGATGGGGGGGGGGGGGGGGGTACATCACATATTGCCTCTGCCTCTTTTTTATCATATCACTATCATCTCTCATGCCTCCTTCACAACGCTCCTCTCCCACCCTCTTGTACTTTATTTTGGTCCTGCTATCTCCATTTCTCTCACTTTGTCCCCTTGGATCCGGTTTCGCTCACTCTATCTGTCATTCTCCTTCACTTGTGCTTTCAGTCCGTCACTCTCTTATCTGTATTTGTGTCCTTTTTGAAAAAAATCCATCACGGGAATCAAAGGAGACGGCCGTGACATGGCCGGTTCGCAGTCCATCCACCACCCACTCACATTCTGTCACCGGCTCTACTGCTTGTGGCACTCGTACTTTTCACTGCTTGGTGTGAGGTCTCTAATTTTCACATCTGTTTAAATTTGAATGCACTCAGTATGCATACATCTGCTATCTCTCACATTGGGTTAAATGCTCTTGCAGTAGCCTCATGCCTCACACAGAGAGTGGCATCATAAATATTGTTTTCCTTTATAATGGCAGATGAAATCAGGGCATTGGGTTCCTGTCTGGAATTGTTCCTGCTCTTCTGTCTTGCTGTTGCTTTTGTTTCTGCAACATTAAACCTGAGGCTCATTTAACCTGTGAGGTCCAAGGGAGTCTGGCCCGGCCTCAATTAGACACCTCGAGGTGTGAAGGGGGGCAATGTTTTGGAGGACACATGAATATTTGTCTTCTAATCAGCCATGAGGTTTCGGCTAGACTGAATGCAAACACAGCCATCTATTCAGACAGAAGACACAGAACCCATAGGGAAATAGCACTGAGCTGCACTCAGAGATAGTCAAGCAGTATTTCATCTTAAGTGCACCTACCCAGTATGGGAGATCGTGCAACTCTTAAAGCTGGGTTTTCATACCATATGAAAGGCGGAATAAAAGGCAAAGAGATATTTTTACATTCAGAAAATGTATTTCGCTTGTTTATATTATACATTTTCAGACCATTTAAAAAAAGTAGTTCCACCAGAGTGAAATATCACTTAAATCTGCACTCCAGGATGTTTATTGAACCAGAGCTGAGCTGCAGAAATGTGCAGATAACCGTATGTAACTGTCAGTGTGAAGGGGCTTCTATCTGACTCTATTTGTACATATTTCCATATCCAGGCAATGTGTCATCCCAGTTTTACTCCGTGTAAGCACTTTGTGATAAATAGATATCAGCCGTACCCCAGTTTTAATGCTGTGCTCATATTCTTAGCATAAGAGTTGTAACTGAAAATATCTCGATGAAAGTGAACTCCTCGGGTGCCTCATTCTGTCTCGCAGACCGATTCATGCTGATGCCATTCCTCAACAAGTCGAGGTGCTTGCTGTGCTAGACGAGGAACAATTATATATTTATACATATATATATAATTTAAGCAAATGTCTGGGCTGCTCCCTGCTGGACACTGACCATGTATAATAGGAAGGTCTGTAACCTTGTAACTCCACATTCTCAAATGCCATTATGTCGGGACCATGCTGCTGCTCGGTCTGTCTCAGACTCCAGAAGCTGGGCGTCCCTGAACAGCAGCGACTGCGTGTGAAATAATAATGCGCAACAGAAAAAAACACATACTTCCTACACTTGTTACTATTTACTCAATTAAACCAGGGCCAAGCCATTTGGACTCAGAGAGAAGATCACTTGTAAAGGTAAATGAGGTATTTGAAAACCACCATAGAACCCCCTCTCATTATTAAAGGTCCCCTATTATACTGTTTTTCATCAATATATTATAGGTCTCAGATATATAGAGAACATGTCTCTGAAGTGTTTGGCTCCAAACACCAATCAGATCATTGCAGCATTACCCATAATCCCCTCTGTTTCAGCCCTATTCCAAAAGTGCTGATTCTCTGTCTGTTACTTTAGATGAAAATAAGGAGCCCCTCCCCACGCCCCTCTGAGAGACATTTGGTTACAAAGAACACAATGGTGCTCTAGGAGGAGATTCAGGTGATAAGGTGGGGGTGGGGTTACCTTGGTTGGTGATTGGCTAATGGTTACACAAGACAACACATCGTTATGACATCATAAAGTTGCCAAAATCTGATCAGCTCATTTTCAGACAGGTTTTTATAGAAATGGATCAAAAAGAGAGAGAATCTTTGTTCCTGAAACTTTCAGAGTCTCTTTCCACAGAGGGGACACATGTTGATGTAGAAGAGACATGAAGAAGAGGGGACACATGTTGATGTAGAAGAGACATGAAGAAGAGGGGACACATGTTGATGTAGAAGAGACATGAAGAAGAGGGACACATGTTGATGTAGAAGAGACATGAAGAAGAGGGGACACATGTTGATGTAGAAGAGACATGAAGAAGAGGGGACACATGTTGATGTAGAAGAGACATGAAGAAGAGGGGACACATGTTGATGTAGAAGAGACATGAAGAAGAGGGGACACATGTTGATGTAGAAGAGACATGAAGAAGAGGGGACACATGTTGATGTAGAAGAGACATGAGAAGAGGGGACACATGTTGATGTAGAAGAGACATGAAGAAGAGGGGACACATTCTGATGTAAGAAGAGACATGAAGAAGAGGGGACACATGTTGATGTAGAAGAGACATTGAAGAAGAGGGGCACATGCTGATGAAGAAGAGACATGAGAAGAGGGGACACATGTTGATGTAGAAGAGACATGAAGAAGAGGGGACACATGTTTGATGTAGAAGAGACATGAAGAAGAGGGGACACATGTTGATGTAGAAGAGACATGAAGAAGAGGGATACATGTTGATGTAGAAGAGACATGAAGAAAAGGGGACACATGTTGATGTAGAAGAGACATGAAAGAAGAGGGACACATGTTGATGTAGAAGAAGACATGAAGAAGAGGGGACACATGTTGATGTAGAAGAGACATGACGAAGCGGGGGACTACATGTTGATGTAGAGACAGGAGAGGGAACATGTGATGTAGAAGAGACATGGAGAAGAGGACACATGTTGATTGTAGAAGAGACATGAAGAAGAGGGGGACACATGCTGATGTAGAAGAGACATGAAGAAGAGGGGACACATGTTGATGTAGAAGAGACCTGAAGAAGAGGGGATACATGTGTGATGTAGAGGAAGGAATGGAGAAGAGGGGAACATGTTGATGTTAGAAGAACATGGAGAAGAGGGACACATGTTGATGAGAAGAGACATGAAGAGGGACACATGTTGATGTAGAAGAGGACATGAAGAGAGGGGGACTACATGTTTTGATGAGAAGAGACATGAAGAAGAAGAGGGGACCACATGCTGATGTGAGAAGAGACATGAAGAAGAGGGGACACATGCTTGATGTTAGAAGCGACATGAAGAAGAGGATGGGACTACCATGTTGATGTAGAGGAGACATGAAGAAGAGGGGACACATGTTGATGTAGAAGAGACATGGAGAAGAGGGGACACATGTTGATGTAGAAGAGATATGAAGAAGAGGGGATACATGTTGATGTAGAAGAGACATGAAGAAGAGGGGACACATGTTGATGTAGAAGAGACATGAAGAAGAGGGGACACATGTTGATGTAGAAGAGACATGGAGAAGAGGGGACACATGTTGATGTAGAAGAGACATGAAGAAGAGGGGACACATGTTGATGTAGAAGAGACATGAAGAAGAGGGGATACATGTTGATGTAGAAGAGACATGAAGAAGAGGGGACACATGTTGATGTAGAAAAGACAGGAAAAGTGGATTTTGCATAATAGGTGACCTTTAAATGTGGCTGTCTCCCAGGTGCTGGTGGCTGGTCACCTCTGGACAGCGACCATTACCAGTGGCTCCAGGTGGACCTGGGCTCCAGGAAGCAGGTGAGCTCCGTGGCCACGCAGGGCCGCTACAGCAGCTCCGACTGGACCACACGGTACCGCCTCCTCTACAGCGACACGGGCAGGAACTGGAAACCATACCATCAGGACGGCAACATCTGGGTGAGTGGACAGAAATGTGTGTGTGTGTGTGTGTGTGTGTGTGTGCAGATGCTGTTGGCTACAGCCACTGGCTATCAGGCCCTATCCAGACTGCCAGCCCTAATCCATTTGTGGCACATCCAGATCCAATCCTAATTGATTTTAGAAAGTCTGGACAACAGAAAAACACATAGAAGCATATTTTAGCAAATTGGATCCCTAGTGGTGCATTTCAGTCCGTACTCTGGCTGTATAGATTCAATTTTAAAGTGTATTTTTGTGGCAGTGCTGAGCGGAATCCATGCTCCTACTTGCAGAGCACAATGAGGGACAATACGGAGGACAACACTTTATGGACCGAGTAGCAGGATCTATTGTGTTAAAGGTCCAATTTGAGAAACAAATCCGAACGATGCATCAGTAACGGTTATATAGTTAACTATAATTGACTTTTTAGGTATTTTACATATATTTGATTTCCTTCACCAATCTTTTTTGTTTAACAATACATGTTAGATATGTGTGTTGAAATGACGAGTCAGAATAAAAACATGTTATTAAGATAGAATGGGAAATTAAACGACACTCAGCTCTTATTAAACATAAAAACATTGCTTCCTTGACATTATCATTACAATGTGGAAGCTTCCTTTTCACCCTCACATAACCCCGAGCAGAACGGCTTGTGTGGGAGAGCAACAGCGTGGTGCACATACATATTCATCAATTCATTAGCTTACACCAAATGTAACATCTCAGCCACTTGCCCTATGCATGCCCCAAGGGGTTCTGGATTGAAAACACCGTGTTCGAACAACATGTGGAAATTACCCTTTGGCAAATTATTTCTTGACATTTTATGGATGGGATTTCTTTGTGGCCATTTTGTCGCCTGTTCCAAACCAGCAGACCTCCATTACCACACTGTGAGTAAGCACTTGAGTGGGGCATCCAACAATCCCTGATCATTAGCTAATGGGTTAAAGGCTCCTAGTATTCACTGCTGTATGCGGGAGAGCTACAGGTGAGAACAGATGGGCTTTCATCGAGAGGAGGAGAGAAGAAAGCCCTGTCATGAATGATGTTGATACACCAGGCTAGCGAGCATATATTTAAAACCCAAAATTGAAAAGGAGGAGGTGTGTATGTGTACCCCACTCTCGTATAGCTGCTAAAGGAACATAAGGTCAGTGTCCTCTTTTTTACCTTAGTAAACCCATCCAGATCTCTCAGGTCTTCAGGGACTGGTCAGCTTGACTACTGTAATGGTGTCTTCACAGGTCTCACTAAAAAATCTATTAGGAAGCTGCAGCTGATTCAGAACGCTGCTGCTCGAGTCCTCACTAACACTAAGAAAGTGGATCACATCACTCCTGTTCTGAAGTCTTTACACTGGCTTCCTGTGTGTCAAAGAATAGATTTCAAAATACTGCTGCTGGTTTATAAAGCTTTGAATGGTTTAGGCCCAAAATACATTTGTGACCTCCTGCTAAATGATGAAGCATCCAGATCTCTCAGGTCTTCAGGGACTGGTCAGCTTTCTGTCCCCAGAGTCAGAACTAAACATGGAGAAGCAGCGTTCAGTTATTATGCTCCATCTGGAACAAACTCCCTGAAACCTGCAGGTCCGCTACAACTCTGACTACTTTTAAATCCAGGCTGAAGACCTTTCTTGTTGTCGCTGCTTTTAATTGAACTATTCACATCTTAAACTGCACTGTAACATTTATCCATGTATTTTTTTCTTTTAATGTTTATTTTATTAGCTTTTCTTTTTAATGACTGATTTTAAATGCCATTTTCTGAATGTCTTTCATTTTTTGTAAAGCACTTTGAATTGCCTTGTGTTGAAAAGTGCTATATAAATAAACTTGCCTTGCCTTAGTTTATTGGCCAGGGACACAATATAGATGTTTAAACAGTCAAAGTCAAATGTATACAGAAAATGGACATATCGTGAGTGTGCAGCATAAATAACAAGCAACCCAGTAGAAATAAAAACCGACTATACACGCAGCACACACATCGTGTTTAAGTTGAGATGAAAAATCCTTGGAAGATGGAATAAACAGAAAGCTGACCCCTGTTTCAGGACATGCACTTTCTATCAGAATGTTATTAAGGAGTGAATCCGATAAGGGAAATGTATTTTCTAAAATGCTAAATTGGCTTTCCTGCCAGGGTTATTAAGAGTCCAGAGCGCGCCCTCTAAACACACGGTGCTTTCTAATAATGACATTACATACTATTCTAAAGAGCTCGTACACAAGTTCAAAGAAGTGTTTCCTGACGTGCCTCATTCTCTGTAGCATCTTTAAATGGGCAATATTCTATACTTAAATGGTTTAGAGATGAAATAAAGGTTTCGTGCATCATTAAACTTTAAGCTAAAAGGGATTTGACATTCAACATCCCACATCAAAACAATCCAGTGTACAGTGTCTTTTGCTTGTGTGCAGTTTGCTTCTAAACCCCTGCATTCAGCCCTTTATAGATTCATCATTTTCTTATATTAATGTTAGTCAGTGACAAATATGGATCATTAACAGTTTAAAGTAAATTAAGCTGTTGTTTTTGTGCGCTGCATCATAATTATTTGCCGATTATTATTTATTCAGGAGTGTTTTCCTTCTGCCATTTACCCTGATTCATTGCCTGTAGTATTTCTGCAAAACCACATTCATCTTTGAAATATTCCCAACTATGGGCAACTTTCTTTCCCTTGTTTTCCTCGATGTTTGACACATATATTGCTTTTTAATTTATTGCCAGTGTAATTTAAAATACTGCTAGTGTAAACAAATCCAGAGCCAAACATTCTCAGCTGCGCAGATACCATCAATAACCCCCGGTGCAGTAACATGCTAAACTGGAACCATTAGTTTCTCCCTTTCTCTCGTCTTATTTAGTAGATGCTAAACACACACACACACACACACACACACACACACACACACACACACACACACACACACACACACACACACACACACATAAACGGTCATAATATTGAAGCTATCAGTGCTATTGATCAAAGAGACGGATTTGGATGGTAGAGGGCTTAAAGCAACGTCATGCTGCAGAGCCACACACACACACACACACACACACACACACACACACACACACACACACACTCACACAGCCACCATCAGGCCCTGTTTCAGCCTATTCAATCACATTCGCCTCAATCCCATTCTCCGCTGGATGAGCTGCACACAGCGCTCCCCGGAGAGCAAACCACCTGTCCTGCAGTCTTATGCATGAAAGCTCAATTCGGGCTCATTTCGGCACCAATCACCGCCTGCCGCTACTCCACGCTGATGAGTTAACTCTTCACCTGCCAAACTAAAAGTAGAGCAGCAGTGTGGAAGCTTAGAGTCACAGGGGGAGGGGGATTGGTTTTGTAAAAAATGTTTTAGTGTCTCATTAATGTACCGCCAAGGAGTCACTGTGACATTGATGGATTACTGCGATAATTCAATCTTTATCCAACAAAGGAAAAAGCCTATAAGGGGCTGTCAATGAGTGCAAACTTTAATTCATCAGTTACACTATAATCATACTTGAAGAGGAACACTTATTGGCTGTAATGGAAGAGGCAATGGATTTCTTTGATGTAGATATTATAGTGAATGGAGAGTGGTGCTTTTTTACCACTAGTCTCAGATGTGTTGATCAGCAGATCTGTATTGTTTGTTTCTTATGTGTTACCACGACAACACACACCACACTGCCTGCTACAGATGTTAGTTATAGTAGCTAGACTTTAAAAGGATGCAATAGGCAACAAGACAAGAAGAGGACAAGTAAATGCAAATAATTGGGGTTAAAGGTTCCACTCTGGGTTCAAGGGAGACTCAATGTATTTGTTAGAGCGTAATGACATACTGTCCTATAATAGGACTCCGTGTGTAACATTGGTAACAACACCATGTTTGCTTTATTCAGCTCCGCAGGGTGCTAACACATTTTAATTATGTAGTGCTAAATTGCACTTTGATGGCAATAAATAAAAACACAAATAAGATTCACTGATTCATGCATCCTCTGAAGACCTTCTCTCAGAAAATAGTGGCACTTGCAAACATTACAGAGGACTAGTTTTAGAATTTGCATAATTTGAAGTCACTTTGTCAGCTTAAGGGTCAGACTTATGATTGAATGCGTGTCACGGTGGGGAGAAGAACTAAATGTGATGTGTAGTGAATACTGGAGAAGTCTGGGAGACAAGAGAACACAAAACGTTGTCACATTGCACATTCAAACATTTTAAGTCACATTTTTATTCCACACATTTACTTTCAATAACTCTTATTGAGATAATGCCGACAGGCCCTTCCTCAAAATGTCCTATTGTTTATTAATGAGGATGAAAAGCTTGAAGCTAGTTAAGTTCTCTCGGTCCGTTGACAGTAATGGATGTTTCCAATAAACTCACACAGCCAGCGTTGCAGATCTTAAACTGATGCAGCATCAAACCAGGACATGTGAATAGCGTTTTTTCATTGGAGCAAAGACAAATAGCCAGAATTTGGTATTTTTGGACTGGAGTTAATTATACTTATGTTAATTTAAAATACATGTTCCACTCATCTGGAGTCAAGTTGTATATAATTGGTGTGCTCAGATCACAGAGTAACTCTACACCTATAAATTCAACCAACAGTGGCTAAATATCTAATACCAACATAACATTACGAGATACATCTTCTTCCACATAGACTGGCGGTTAAGTGTCTTTTCTCCTGTCCTCGACATGGAATAATGAGGCCGTGCAGCTTGAAGTCAAAAGCAAGTTTTTAAAACTGTGCTTTCACTGTAATAAATGTGTTTACCTTCCTCCTCAGGTTTCCACATTTCCAAACCTACAGCTTGATCTATTGATCTGCAATATTTCACAGTCACTTCAGAGAAATAAAAGTACAGCGCTGACTTTTTGAACCTGAGTGATTTTCCCAGTCGTACTGTACGCTTCAAATTGCCCTCCGTGTTTGTGCATCTGATTAAATACAGACTTAAAGTGCCTCATACATTTTCATTTCCATTTAGGCATTTTATCTGACACTTTTATCTAGAGGGCTTACATTAGGAGGGAAGTAAGTCTACATTAGTGCAAGGGACCAGAAAGACAACAACAAAGCAATGAAAAATAAAATGGTTCGGGTAAAAACAAAGTGCTCATGCATAAAATGTATGCATTAAAGAGAAGCAGCAGATGGCTGGTCTGAATAAAAACAAGACTTTAAACACGTTTCATGATGAAAGACATACTTTTATACATTAATATTACACCTAAAGGTATCGATAAGGGCCATTTGAAGTTAAGCTACCATCTTCCAGCAACCACTCTGACATTGTAAATCTGTACCTGATCTGATCTGAATGTGTTGCATGTTTAATACACAATATATTGGCAATGTTTTTTTATTTAAAGATCCATCATATGCAAATATCACATCACTGCGTACAACCGAGCAAGAACCTCTCTCATTAATTCATATTACACTGGCAAACTATATTGTAATTAGTATGCTTCATATTTATTTGTTTATATTCTGTAGATATGATAAGTCTGTTTTCCTTTCCTTGTGAAGCTTCTGGTGTGTGTGTGTGTGTGTGTGTGTGAGTCCTAGCATTACTATCTTTGTGGGGACCTACATCTGTTTACACAGTCACGTGTGGGGACTCGACTCCCTTATGGGGACATAATGGAGGTCCCCTCGAGGGGAATCATTAATTTTAGGGTGAAGACTTGGTTAGGGTTAGGATTAGGGTTAGGGTTAGGGTTAGGGGTTAGGCATGTGTTGGTTAGGGTTATGGTTAAGGTTAGGATAAGTCTCCAGGAAATGCATGTAAGTGAATAATGTCCCCTGAAGTGATGTATACATGGTGTGTGTGTGTGTGTGTGTGTGTATGTGTGTGTGTGTGTGTGTGTGTGTGTGTGTGTGTGTGTGTGTGTGTGTGTGTGTGTGTGTGTGTGTGTGTGTGCGTGCGTGCGTGCATGTTTATCTGTGATAGTATCAGGAGTAGGAGGCAGGGAACTATCATGTAAACACAAATATTTGATTAATTTATCTGCCTTTTTAATTATAGCTGCACAATGTGGACGAAACCAAATCCGTTGCAACTGCTCTGATGTTTGATAAGGATTGCTCGTGCTAGTGTTTGTAGTTATTCACGAGCACATCATTATTAGTGTTATCTAAGTGGTGCTTCACATCAATGACCCTGTCCTTGTTGTCAGGATAGCAGCTGCACTAAAGACCTATCCTCCCTAAAATAATATTGAATAATAGCTTTTGCCAGCAGGAGAAACACCCATTGTTTTCTCACATATTATTCATTGTTCTCGAGACAAGCTTCCATTCCGAAGAGTATTTTAAGATGAATACCACGATGACTTTGTAATGAGTCAAGTGGCAGATGGAGATGATCTATAACTAGCAACTGGCTCCAGCTGATAAGACAGATTGTGGAGCGGATCAGAGGAGATGATTTACGTCAGAGGAAATTAGGTGCACTGATTTTATATTTGTGCACGATCTTTGAAAGGTTTAGCTTTCAGTTTGATGTGTGTGTTAACATCCTGACTCATATTGACCAGGCACATACATCGCTAACAGAGGCACCCACGTGTATGAAGTCATGCACACATATTCACTGACATTTACTACTATTGGCTAATGAATTATTACATTAAAATCCAGCTTGTTTGAGTATAACTAATCAGACGTTGCTGGCAGTCACAGATATGACTTTCTTATGACTTTTTTCCCCCAATCTTTTTTATATGAATTCTAAAATGTGGGTTCTGTATCTTCATCCGAAGCGATAACTTTACAGGATCTGAATGTCAGCCTCTTTAATGTCACTTCACTCCTCTCCAGATAAGAGTTGCATGGGAATTAAATGCTGCTGAGTGTGGATAACAAGGAGGACGAATTAAGATAGTGGACACTTCCCAGAGAGGCGTGGAGGTTTACTGTGGTTCAACTTCAGAGGTTATGACATTTTAATAACACTATCATTGTACATCTTTGACATTAGACAAACCATTGAAATGTCTATTCATAGGACACTTCTCCCACCATGAAACATTAAAATAATAATACAACACTGTAATAGTTTAATATACATCTTTTTTGTACATTTTTACTTTAACCTTCTCCAATTATATATGTATTATAATAGTTATTAGTTATATAGGTATTGCACATTATTAATCTATTTTTTTATATGTGTTTTAATATTTTAAATTATTTTTTATTTTATATTTTTTCTTCTACAGTATATTGATATTTTTAAAACATTTTTGTCTTTTATTTATTTTATTATAAAATGGAGCAACTGTCACGAACTATACTAATACACCACCTTATATATTGAAGTACAAAATGCAATTTTTTTACTCTACATTTGGATATCTCATTCTTCAAATTGTTATGTTAATTTATATATGTTATACAATATTTAAAACGTTATATTTTTTTTTATATATGTTTACATTTTTTGTGTTAGATGTATTTATCTCGCTAAAAGTACTGATTCCAATGGTAAGGACTGCACTGTGCTTTCTGAATGGTAGTTAGTGTGCAGGTGGTGCCCTTAAAACCACTCTTCTCTTCCAACTAATGTCAGAGCTGAGTGGGCGATGTGAAGAAGAAGTCAGACATGTGAAAATGCTGTCCCCCCCTCAAACATCATGTCAAAACACACACACACACACACACACACACACACACACACACACACACACACACACACACACACACACACGGCCACTTGTGGTGAGAGGTTTTATATCGAGGCAGGAGAAAGTCTTCACTCCATCAGCGCAGGTCACTGGGAGAATATTCTTCCCACAAATGATCATTTATTGAAGTTCCACTACTGATGACTCTTGATTCGTCCACAGTCCTTTTGATTCCTCTGCAGTAAGTCATTATCTAAAATGGAACTGTATAAAAAAGTATTGAATGTTCTCGAAATGTTTCTCATTTTTCAGCTAAAATGAATGTAAAGAAAAGACTTCAGGTCTCTTTTGTCAGCGGCTCCTTTTAGCAGGTGAGTGCCGGTAATGAGAGACTCGTCTGAATAGCTGCGCTCCGGCACATGGCTTTCACACACAAAGGGTTATAATTATGCTCCAGCTCCAAAACGAATATTGGAAACACCTTGCTTGCCTAAATACATAGCATTTTGATGCACAACAACACAACAAATGGACATAAAGTCAATGACTATAATGACACGTGAAGATGGAGTATTGGATAGGACATTAGAAATAAGGACAGGAGGCAGGAACACAGGACACATTATGTTATACGCGACATCATCCTGAGAGTGTGATGTTGTTTAGTGGAAGCTTAGAATAATGCTTAGTTTAGTCCAAACTGAACATTTGACTATATATTAATGCAGCAGTTTACATCAAGAACGGTAGCTGCACTCGACGTCTCGTATTCATTTCAATATCAACAAACCAGAAAAACACAGAGCAGGAGACTTCCTTGCACTTCAAAATAAAACAGAATTATTACCCTTATATTTAGCGGTAACTCAGGTAACAATATGCTTCAACATTTCTCCTGTAACGTATGTCAGTAAGCAATTAAACAAATGATTTCAGGCACACTGAGAACATTTGCCACTTTTGGGATTCACCAAATAGACTAACTAATTTACTTGAGTGTGTTGAAAAGAGCCATAAGAGGCGCTAACTTGTCTAAGAGCCATTTTGTAGAGGCTTCAAATGATCACAGCAGTGTCTTAGTTTGTGTCACACTTGGTTTCCCTCGGAAGACGCTTTGTAGTTTTGTAACAAACAAGATGCTCTCCTAAAACACTTCTTTGTTGTAGGCATTTACACAAAGTCTGTGTGACATATGCCCCCACACCTGTTGGTGAACAGAAGAGTGTTGTATTCTACGTTAACACTGTTTAAAGATGCATTACTTATATTTAGCATTACAACAAGTTGTCCTTGGCACAGGAGACGCACAAACCCACACCAGACACCCACCGGGCTTCACAGGAACATACATTTCTCTATGGCCCTTCTGGTTGGTCCTGTTCACTTGTCAATAAAAACAAAAGACCAGACCAGGCTGGACTGATTTCCCCTGCCTCTGTTCGGAAGGAGAACACACACACACACACACACACACACACACACACACACACACACACACACACACACACACACACACACACACACACACACACACACACACACACACACACACACACACACACAATGGCCCTTACTCCTGGCTGCTCTAACAAAGAGCCCAGCAGCAACAAGCAAACAGCAGAAAATAGCTTTCACTTGTTGCTTCTCAGTATCTGGAGATCTGTTCTCTGGAAAGGCCTGTCTCTGGCTGTCAAAGGAGAGACACACAAACACGGACACACAACGCTCTCTCTCTGACACAAACACAGACAGAAATGACAGATGCACATGCAGGAAATGAAAAACATGCAGCCAGGGAGAATATGTAAGTGACTGGGGGAGGAGGAGAGCTGCTGAACAACTAGATAATGGCTGATACAATGTGTGTGTGTGTGTGTGTGTGTGTGTGTGTGTGTGTGTGTGTGTGTGTGGTGTGTGTGTGTGTGTGTGTGTGTGTTGTGTGTGTGTGTGTGTGTGTGTGTGTGTGTGTGTGTGTGTGTGTGTGTGTGTGTGTGTGTGTGGTGTGTGTGTGTGTGTGTGTGTGTGTGTGTGTGTGTGTGTGTGTGTTGCAGAGCAGACCACTGGGGTATCTGTTGACCAGCTGTAGTGAAGTGATTTTCTTGATTGACAGCAGCCCAAATGCCCAACAAGGACTCTCAGCTTCCCTCGTTACTTTTGTTTCCCGACTTCCCTCTCACTGCTTTTCCTCCACTGAACTCATGGATTGCTTGAATCATGTGCGCTGCTATCAATTCCTTCCAATTTTTTCATTGCTTATTTATTATTTTAAAACACAGATTGTTAGAATCTTGCAGGAATATAAAAAATCGAAGTTATCCTTTTTCGTTTTTTTTTCGTCCTAAGGAGTAATTATTTATTTCATGGAATACTGCAGAACATTTTGAAAGTTGTTTTTGATGAGCACTCAAAATCCATAACATCATGTGCACTCATGGACACGCAGCGAGTAACAACTGAGCGGCGCCTCGGGCACTCGGTGGCCTTTGTTGCCGCCAATTACCTCAGTTCTTGATTAAACAAAAAAACTTCAAAGTGTCTAAGCTCTTAAGTTGCCTAACACACACACTCACTGACATAAACGGTCACACACACACATACTCCATGGAGTGACACACTCACAGCCACCACATTCCCAATTACTCATTGGGTTGCTTGTTAATGATTTGACTTTGGAGGAGAGGGAATTAAATGGTTGACTAAGCAGACTTTTACGAGCATTCACAACTTTTCCTCCTTCTCCTCTCCTCTCCACTATGCTACCTTCAGTCCCCCACTCTGCATAGTAATGCCTTTGAATTGAGCTGTTCGTTCAGCCAAGCACAGATAAGTGCCGACTAGCGGGTTGAACACAATAGAGAAATAAAGGAAGGAAAGTGGGAAATGGGGATAGAGCTTTTGGGTGGAGCTAAAAACTGATTTTGTTCTCTCTCCCTTTCTATCTCTTATACCTTGACGGGCAATGAGCGACAAGTGTCTGGTGGACAAAAGGAAGTTAAGTCTTCTGCACGCAGTCAGCCAAATCCTTAGTAGATATACCGTATTCAAATATGAAATACGCTTAAGGAGATATCAGGTTTTAAAGCTGCAAAAAGGTTTACATTGCAAAGTGGTGTGTGTGTGTGTTAGGGCTGTACCCGAATATTCGAATATTCGTTCGTTGGCCAACTATTCGGGTTTCAATTTCATTATTCGGATATTCGTTTTTTTATTTTTTTTCCAAAAAAATTTTTTTTCCCCTAAATGTATGCTATCAATAAAGGCGAATTTCCATATTCTTATACTATATTTATACTTTTGAATTGCACTGTTAAAATGCGGAAATATATACAATCTCAGCCTGTGCTCCTGACATCGCGTTCACTCACAGTCACGAACGCAAACGGCACGCTTCTCCTTGCTTCACCTCGCTTCACACACCTGCACACAAAATGCCGAAGACTCCAGCTGTGTGGGACCATTTTAAATTGGGTTAAATGCAGAGGACACATTTAGTTTTAATGTATGCGAGTACTGAGACAATAAATAAATATAAATCGTAATAGTATGCTCCAGGGGTCGGCAACCTTTTTGATATGAAGTGCCATTCAATTATTATTTTATCAGCGTGCCGACGCTCGTGAACTGTCAACAGGAGGGCGGGGGGAGGCTCGCTGCGGGGAAGCAGTGTGTAGACCTGTCAGCGCAACTTACATTATAGGGATGCTCCGATCGGATCGAGTGGGCGGGGCCTATGGGGATCTTCCATTTAAAGTTATGTTTAAAACTCAGTTAATGGGGCTCATTCACTGGAGCTTCCACAAACAACAACCAACATAATTATTACATTCAAATTAAGTACATTATTCAAGTTTACATTAACTTTGGATAATAGCACGGGAGAAATGAGCGGAAGCGCTCTCTTTTCCTCTCTCCCCCTCTCTCTCTCTCCTGACAGCCCGTCGGTATCTCATGCAGCTCACTGATCCAGTAATGAATGACCCGACAGTGAAGAATACATATATTTATAACTAGTTTAGCTTGTTCCAGAGGTAGATAACATAGCTAAGTGTGTTAGGTCTAACTCTTGTGTGTTGCTCCGCTCACCGGTCCGTCACAGCGGGTGGAGCTGCAGGATTTCTGCTTCACACACGTTGCATACCGCTATTTTATTGTCATATTCGGACACTTTAAAATACTGCCAGACCGGTGAAGCCATTTTGGAGAGCTTGTTTTGCCGTGCACAGAGAAAAGTGTCATGTATTTTACGTCATGCGATCGGCTCTCGCGATCGGCATTTTTAGAGAGCACCGGCCGATCGATCGGAGCATCACTAACTTACATGATGCCGAATTTAACACATTTAAATAATTGGTTATAACAGCATAATAATAATAATAATAATAATAAGGACGATCGTCCGTTCTGTGATTCTCCAGAGCACACGTGGCCAGTCCCTTTGTAGCATATTATTTTGATGAGAGATGAGCAGATCGCCACTGGGCTTTCAACTAAAGACACAGCCACGCAAAAACTGCAGCATTTGTACAGCTCCTTATGGGTAGGCTACTGCAGTTAGTGAAGTGCTTTCCTCTCCGTGGTGAAACGATCAGCACCACGGAGGAAAGCCGCAGAAAGTCACCTGGAGTTAAAGATCGGGGCTGCGCTGCGTGCATGGCTTCCTTCTGCAGGTAACGGGAGAAGAGCTCTGGCGGCGGTCTCGTTCAGGATCCGAATATACAATTAAAATATTTTCCACACTTATTCCTAGTGTGCCACTGGTTACGGTGCCGCGTGCCAGTGGTGGCACGCGTGCCAGGGGTTGCTGACCCCTGGTATGCTCTTTCTGCGCTTCTGCTTAACAGTGTGTTGTCAGGTGTCTCGGAGCGTGTTATGAAAAAAATCTCCGCACCGAATATTCGAATATTCGCTGCTGATTACTACCGAATATCCGGAGCCCGAGAAATGGTATTCGGGACAGCCCTAGTGTGTGTGTGTGTGTGTGTGTGTGTGGCCTAGCATTACTATACTTGTGGGGACCTACATCTGTTTACACAGTCACGTGTGGGGACTCGCCTCCCTTATGGGGACAAAATGGAGGTCCCCATGAGGGGAATCATTACTTTTAGGGTGAAGACTTGGTTAGGTTTAGGGTTAGGGTAACGGTTAGGGTTAGGGTTAGGCATGTGTTGGTTATGGTTAAGGTTAGGATACGTCTCCAGGTGTGTGTGTGTGTGTGTGTGTGTGTGTGTGTGTGTGTGTGGTGTGTGTGTGTGTGTGTGTGTGTGTGTGGTGTGTGTGTGTGTGTGTGTGTGGTGTGTGTGTGTGTGTGTGTGTGTGTGTGTGTGTGTAGTCATTTTTGTATGTCTTATCCTGAGCCAGGACCACGGGCATTTGGGAACACTTTACTGAAGGACCATCATGCAGCACAAGATGTGAAGCAGGATTTAGAAGACTTCATAACAGAAGAGATGAATTTTGGACAGAGAACCTGAGAATGATGCGAGCACCAGGGAATATTAAGTTCATTCATATTTACCAGTTAGTATTCTTTCAGATGTTTCTGTTAGCAATTGCTTGTATGGTTTATTGTAGTAACATCAGTGGTCAGTCTATGAGACGGTTGTGCAGTGATTTTTCTAGTCTTGAGCAATGTTGCTATTTGATCCAACATTTATCCAAGAATTTAGGAAAGATAGTCTTACAAAATCTAAAAATCAAAGTCAACGGTATTGTCAATCTTTCAGTTTGTGTGTACAGACAGAAAGATCAAAATACAATTTCCCACAATCCCGAATACAATAACAAACATATTTAAAAATATGTATATCCTATATATACACAATCAACAGACACATGTATACATATGCACACATTAAGAAATATAAGCACACCAATCAATATATACAAAATAACAGTCACTTCCTTATCTTTGGGAGATGTACATTACTGCAAGATAGTCCATCGCAGCGTACAAAGTGTCTGGTGCTGGATTACCATTGAACATATTTAAACTGTATTTTGTGATATAGGAAACACAACGGACTTCTGTCATGCATGCAAGGTATTATGTACGCCCGGGAAATATAATTGAGATACTTTAAATCCATTGGAACCACTCAGAAAATAAAGAGTGTGACATGACAAATGGGTTCCCTTTCTGAACCAGCAGGAGCCCTGTGTTAACTTCGAAGGGTTCTCCGGCTTGTGACATACAGTATTGTGAATGAGCTCCATGGCTGGAAATCACTTACCCCTCATCCAGGACCTGTGCACCTGCAGAGACTCGCTGCTGCAGCTCGAGTGTACTGAAGGGCGCCCTGATGAGTCATGTGGAGCTGTGTGAATTTGAGGCAGGGTGCTAATAAAAAATAGTGTGTTTGTGCCTTCAGTTAACCTCGCCTGGATAAATAGAGATACAAAATGAAAGTGAAGGAAAGGCACAGAGGAGCTTCACCTCGTGTCTGCTGAACGCCACAGTGAAGGTTCTCTGAGCTTTCTGTGTGACCATCTTCTTCTTTGCAGATAGCATATCTTCAGGAGCACACACAGGGGTCACTGAGGAGGAGTCTACTCAAAGCAGAGTCCCAAAATACTCCCCTGACCCATGCATGTCTTATCTAGACTAACACATGGCTGTCTTCTTTCATCTTGTAACTGCTCTTAATATGCTCCTGCCAAATGTTGTGTGTGTAGAAGAAGAGCAGAGGGAACAGGTCAGGAGTGTGTGTATGTTTCAGAGAGGAGTTGAGAATAGTTGAGGGACTGTGGTGAGGTTAGTAAGTGGTTGGAGGTTCTCCTCATAATGTGCCAGGTCAAGTGAAGGAAGAGACACAGAGCACGAGGAGAGAGGAAGTCACACACGAATAAGAGGGGCTGGAGAAGAGATGTGTTCAGTGTTCTGCTGACTTTATTTCTGTGAATGTAAACACATATATTCACACACTGAGCTTCCTCTCTAAAAGGATTACTGGAGTTAAGACTATTACCTTTGCTGAAGGATAATGCCACAATAATCGTTGTTCTTGAAGTGTAGTACTACTGTACCAACACATTTCTAGAGATTTGACCAATTGACAAATATAACATGATTGCTTTAGACGCACAAAGGGATTCTTAAACTGTGTTCTTATGTATGGAAATGATGTGGTTTTACAGAAAAGGAATATAAGTCTAATCTCCTGCCCACAAAAGGCAACACAGTGTTGTCTAGAGGGTGATATTTCACAGACTGCACTCACTGAATGTAGGGAACTGTGAACCTCATCAATCACAAGCCCTGACAATCAGCCTAAATATGAGATGATGTGATAAGGGAGTTTCCTACATCCTCTTGGAGGTAGATACAATATGCAATTTCCTCCTGAAATCCCCTGCAGTCGGATCGTATTATGGCGGGCATATTAGAGTGTGTAGACTCATAATTATTTTGTATGTTTTGTTAGTGGGCACCTTTAGGGCAGGATGTGGTGAGAGGAACACACACTCTTCCTCAAGTCCCAGAGCTGCTTGTTTGACTGCAGGCTTGTGGCTTTGATGTATTTCATTTCATTGTGTGTGTGTATGTGTGTGTGTGTGTGTGTGTGTGTGTGTGTGTGTGTTCACAGGCCTTCTCCGGAAACTCGAACTCGGAGAGCTCGGTTCGCCACGAGCTGCAGCCGGGGATCGTGGCTCGCTTCCTGAGGCTCGTCCCGCTGGACTGGAGCGAGGAGGGACGGATCGGTCTGCGCATAGAGGTGTACGGCTGCTCCTACTGTGAGTGCACACACACGCACACACACTTTCAATCTGTAACTCAATATATTCACTCCAATACTCGTATTCGTACGCGATAATAGTTTATTATTTCAGACAAACATGTATGGATCCATGGAGCGAGTGCAATTATAGTTTGTCAGCTCCAATTATGTCCCAATAGCTTTTTTCTTCATTACGAGCTAATTCTGTTTAGGAATTAAAAACAAACCCAGTGTGAAAACCTGCCTGCACACACACACACACACACACACACACCCACACACACACACACACACACACACACACACACTGTAACTCTATTCACGGGAATATGCATGTCCAGTTGCACACACACGTACACACTCTCACCCGAATTGTCTCATCCAGGGAGCTGACTCTCGCAGCCTCTCTGCTCTCATCCTATTAAAGGCTGCCAAATTGATTTTGATAACAATTTTCAATTAAGCCTCTGCATAAATTACTGCTATAAGTGACACACGTACGTCTTTCACCCGGAGATGTGATTACACTGTGTGTGGATGTATAAGTGTGTGTGTGTGTGTGTGTGTGTGTGTGTGTGTGTGTGTGTGTGTGTGTGTGTGTGTGTGTGTGTGTGTGTGTGTGTGTGTGTGTGTGTGCTGCAAACAAGGGCATGTATTGCATTCCAGTCAGCCCTCATCCCTTTGATTATATTCCCCTTGTTTAATTTCCTACTCCATGTTAAAAGAAAAGCAAGTCAGTAGTGATAAGGCTGACAAGATGTGGTACACACACACTCACACTCTCTCTCTCACACACACACACACACACACACACACACACACACACACACACACACAGATGCAAATGCATACAAAGATCAAACACATTATCCAGCTCTCTAAATGTCCGTCCATCACGTGTCCATTTCAACAAAAACAATCGGCACTCACAACTGTGACAGGAAATAATTCACTTCTAATAAACATGACTTTTACGTTACGTGCTTTTGTGATTGGAGTAAACCAGTCCTTTACTGGTTTGAATGAAGATACCTTCTTCCAGTATATATTCTCTAACACTGTAGGTCTCAATCATATTTAGCACTATATTCGTTTTGTTTTAATATCTCCCTTGTGTTGTCTCGCTTTCACAAAGGCACATTTTAGAGACCATTTCAATTTCAATACCGTCATGCAGGTTCAACATAATAATGGTGTTATGCTTTGCTTCTCAGAGACAATACTCAAGGTACGCATATTAAGACATTAGTAAATCAAGACACATTGAGGCAGGCAGCCGACACTACAGGGCAATTCATAGTTTTCATGTTTGATCGTTATTTACTACAGTTCACCTCCTGCCCTGCCAGGGTGCCCTTGAGCAAGGCACCAGACACCACAAACCCCCCTCTTTTGGCAAACCCCACACCACAGAATAAGGGACCAATAGGAAAGAAACTGAAAGTATGGACAGACGAAACACACAATAACAACACAGAAGACATTCAGGTGTACACATGCTTATAACCTCAGACAGCATTAATAACAGAGAAAGAGATACACACACACACACACACACACACACACACACACACACACACACACACACACCTGCACACTCCTGATGGTGTGTGTCATCTCTCACAGTTTTCTGTCATTCGTGTTTTGAAGCCCACAGTGCTCTCTCATGATTATGCTGTCACTACTCCTTCCGTAGGCATTCAGTCAGAAAATAAGAACTTGTACATTCGTCTGTTCATCTTCCCACCCTTCACTCCCGCTTCTCTTAGAATAAACTCCTCCTAAATGTTTCCCAGTCCAATGATGAAAGAAGGGAGAAAAGAAAATAGGATGAAAGAACAACAGATAATTAGTAGGAGGGGAAGGAGGCAGATAAATATAGACGTTATGTTCCCGGCATAATCACCAAATGTGTTAGTTCTAGACGATAATTCTAGGTTTGGAAAAATGTATGGTAATTAAACACAATTCCATATTATGACTCATCGAGGGCTGTGCAATGAAAGGCTGTGTTTGCATGTGTCTGTGCCAGAGCTATGGGCCATAAAGCAGTCGCCTGCTCATTTCCATTTTGATTAACGCAGGATCAACAGAAAATCAATTGTTTCATAAATGAGTCAGGAAGTAGTCGAGCTGGTGTGTGAGAGGAAGGGCAATCAGACGGAAACGGGGGAAACATGTAATGTATGTTTTCTGTATAAACCAATCACTCTCATGCATGTATAATTTGAATGTGGGTGTGTCCTGTCAGACTTGGGGCCCATTTATGGCGACTATACTCTAAATCTGCTGTCAGTACGATGTTTCAATCAATCAATGTTTATTCATATAGCCCAATATCACACATGTTACACTTGTCTCAGTGGACCTCACAGTTTGTACAGAATATCAGTATGACAATACGACACCCTCTGTCCTTAGACCCTCTGTCCTTAGACCCTCTGTCCTTAGACCCTCACATCGTACAAGGAAACACTTCCAGAGGAAACCCACAGTTTAAAGGGAACATGGGAGAAACCTCAGGGAGAGCAACAGAGGAGGGATCCCTCTCCCAGGACGGACAGACGTGCAATAGATGCCGTGTGTAAATCGAAGAGATAATACATTTTACAGCGTATAGACCGAATGTTAGGAAATGCACGTGTCTGTAATACACTAATAATTCACTATCATTATCTGAAGAGTCTAAATGTAGTTATGTATGTGTAGCATCTATAACTGGAGCAGGACTGAGGCTATACACATAAACCTATGAAAGATCTTCACAGTAGCCATCAGTGCTGCAGTATTGCATTACAGGTCGTAAACAAGCTATTCTTTTACATCTTTGTTTCCCATTTTAACTTTCAAATTTTAAAAACATTGACAAAATGTAAACTCAAACACAATATGTAATATTTGATTATCATTCAAAGTCATACAAACCCAACTTTAAATCTTCCAATTATATAAAACGCATTTATATTTAGTGAAGCTAAGTCGTACGGTTGATGACTTGCGTAAAAATATCCAAGACTGACTCACACACACAAAGAAATGTCCACATACACACACACACACACACACACACACACACACACACACACACACACACACACACACACCTTAACCATACACTGTATTGAATGACATTTTGTTAACTTGCTTTCAAAAGTGTGTGATTGTATGTCTTCCTGTGTTGTCATAATTTTCAGCCAAAACACATTTATGAATCTCATTTATTCTAAAAACATGGGAGGTCAAATATAAAAGAAACATAATTCTAGATTTGTTATATTGAAAGTGGAGAAATATAGTGTAATCCTTATAAATGCTACATTATCTGACAGTTGTTGGCATTGCAGAAGCGTCTCTCTCTGTAGCTCAGCAACACAGTTGTGCAAAAGACACAAGTGATGAACTAATTTTCAGACCCTGATAAATAATACATTAAGAGATGATATTGCAGGACAACCTCCAGCCCCCCCCCCCCTCTTTATCTCTATCACCCTCTGTCTCCTCACATCTCTGGTGGAAAACAACCATCTGGGTAAGGGTCTAAAACCGGTCATCTTGTGCCCAAAGAGCTGCCCTGGCTACAAACACATTATCGTCCCTGGTTGTTCTGCATCACAGTGGGTCAACCCCTCTCCATCTTGTCTTTCTCTGCGTCACAGTGGGTCAACCCCTCTCCATCTTGTCTTTCTCTGCGTCACAGTGATCTGCAGGTCGTGGGGAAGCCCTCAATCCCCCATAAAGTCTCTCTCCTGACAACAAGCACTCAGCTGAGCCGCCAGCCCTTTTCTGAGCGGCACACCTGGATCTGCAATATCTCATAAAACAATTGGAAACCTGTCAACCACCAACACTGTGCACCATAAACGTGACGGGAGAGAGAGAGGGGGTTGAAGCAAATAAGGTGATGGGAGTAAAGAAGGAAGGAAATAATGGAGAAAGTAAAATAAAAGGAGGGAAAGAAGTAGAACAAGATGGAGGTTAATCGTATCAAAAGGGATTAATTATTCCTGTTTTTAACAATTTGTGTATGAAAATGAAGACAATCTGGACATGCAAGCCAACACAGAGGCAACCACAGATGTTGTTGACATATAAAACACAAAATGACACAGATACGAAGCAGCGTGGGAAACTTTAAAAGTTTTTTGAAAGTTGACAAATGAAAGGAGAACAAGAAAAAGAAAAGCAAGAGATCAGTTTGGGTTTGCAGGACGGGTTTGATCTGCAGGAAACATGTCTTTCTACCGAGAGACGCAGCATGGGATCATCTGGGGAGCGCTGAAGTTAGAACAAAGGAAACAGATGTAATCCCCCCCCCCTCCAGGTGTTTATTATGAAAGGCTTTGCATAGTTGTTTAAATGTTATATAAGTCACAAAGCAAGAGAGGAAGTAAGAGTGAGGTACAATGTGACTGTTATCATATACAAGCCTCTACACTCTACCTACCACAAGCAATCACACCACACACACACACACACACACACACACACACACTTTCACAATGATAGTAAGCACTGCATTTTATTTCTCTTCTGACAATCTACTCGTCCTTCACCGTGTCTCTTTTTTTAGATTTGAATTTCAATTTACGTTTTGCTGCAGGTAAATCAAATATATTGTATTTTCTGTAATCATAGCAACTGATACTTAGTTGAAAGTGGATCACATCACTCCTGCTCTGAAGTCTTTACACTGGCTTCCTCTGTGTCAAAGAATAGATTTCAAAATACTGCTGCTGGTTTATAAAGCTTTGAATGGTTTAGGCCCAAAATACATTTCTGACCTCCTGCTAAATTATGAACCATCCAGATCTCTCAGGTCTTCAGGGACTGGTCAGCTTTCTGTCCCCAGAGTCAGAACTAAACATGGAGAAGCAGCGTTCAGTTATTATGCTCCATCTGGAACAAACTCCCAGAAACCTGCAGGTCCGCTGCAACTCTGACTACTTTTAAATCCAGCAAGAAGACTTTTCTTTTTGCCGCTGCTTTGAATTGAAACTGAGCGGTTGTGTTTCATTTTTGGTTGATGAACATTTGGGGCTAGTAACCCCAGGGAATCAGTGTCTGTGTCTGCTGCCATACAAGCGTACACAGCTCATGTTCGGATAAACCTGAAATAAGGCATCAGTAAAGTGGAACTTCTGTGTGAACTATTCACATCTTAAACTGCACTGTAACTTTTTATTCATGTATTTTTTTCTTTTGATGTTTATTCTATTATCTTTTCTTTTTAATGACTGTTTTAAAATGCCTTTTATTGTAAAGCACCTTGAATTGCCTTGTGTTGAAAGGTACTATATAAATAAACTTGCCTTGCCTTTAGTTTAGCTTCTGTCATTTGGATATATACTTTGTGTTTCACATTCTTGAAGCACAGCTCACACACACAGGTGTTTTCAATTCCGGATGATTAGCCCAGCAGCTAATTAGTCAAAAGTGAAAACACCTGGTGGGTTTATGATGGGAAGTATAACATTAATACCTTTTGCAACGGCCATGATTTATTGTTCCACACTTTTTTAGAATGAGTTCATATCTTCTCATTCACCCGATTTAATTTGAAAAGGATGCAGTGTGCGGAAAAAGGACCCTTTGACAATGCAATAGAAACTATTTCTGTCACAGTGTTTTGAACAACAGCACAGTTTTACTCCTCCTGCTTTGCTTGAATGTGGAAAACATTAAATACATCCCACACTGTTCCTTTAACACAGGCCTTTTTACTGAAGACATTTGACTTGCCATAATAGAAAAAAAGCACAGGTGTTACTATTAACATTAACGGTGGCTGTGTTATATTCAATTATCCCAGCGAGCCATGACAGATAGTGAGCCAGAGTGTATAATGTCAGGACCCTGAAACAAGCCTCTTAATGGAACTCAGTAATCATCCATCGTATTATTTACACCTGAGCTTTTCATACTGTGACATGTCAAAATGTCGTCTGTGAAAGAGGCCTGGGTTACAACGTCATTTGAAATGATAAAAGCTCTATTGCAGCAAGTAGTAACCTGTACAAGTGACTACAAGCCTCCCACGCATACAGCTGGCAGGTGCAGTCAGAAAATATTACATTTCCACAAACCATTAGTCTTTGCATCCATTGTTAGCATATTAGCACACAGGGACGTGTACAGGTACAGGCTAGTGTTGCCCGGGCAACGGACCGTTTCCCCTTTTTGGCTGACCTGCCCCTCTGGAGAGAGCCAGAGGTTTTTCTTTCTGTTGTGGTCGAATCACCATGATAAGCCCCCACAATGTGTAGTGTCTCGCTGCGGGAAACACACCAGCTTCATTTTTCTACAAGTACTTCTTCTTCTCTTCTTCTTACATGTAATTGCTGTTAGATATTGAAAGGGATTTACGCTCCATGTTTCAAATCTCTCCGCGTCCGTCTAGAGCTGTTTTATATGGAAGGAATTCAGTGCCACCAAGTCAACAATACTCTACTTTAATGGCAATATTACAATGCACCACAAATCATTACATTCAATACAATATACTTGGGAACCCAAATTACCTGGTGATCACGTCAGCCAGCCAGCAGAAAAAAGAGAGAATTCAGTTGTGTTTTCTGCCTTTATGCTTAAGCAATGGGAGGGATCATCCGATCCCTCCCCTTTGATTGGCAGCCCAAATATCCCACACCCCAAATCTTAAATTCCCCCACTCACAGGTGGCGAGAGCATTTGCATACAGTGCAAGTCAAGACATGCGGCCACCTTCCCCCGCTGGCCCTTTGTCCTTAAAAGTCCATATGGTCTCTCAAAAGTCACATGTGCTTGCATCAAAATCCAGCTTACAGTTTTACCCAAATCATTAATACATTCAAATATTCTACTGCATTGCCCGCATGGTAAACTCCCTCGACGAGGCCGCTCGCTCTCTTCTCTTGATCGCCCTCTCTCTCTTCTCTTGATTGCCCTCTCTCAGAGAACACTTCACTGCCCGCTTCATTGTAGGTTTTCTGCCATGTCTCTACTTTAATTTGACCATCTCTGTTATTAAGTTATGGACTACTAAATAAGTAATTAGATACACATTACTGCGCTCATAAAGAATAATAAGAATGATGCGTATTGAACTGGTTTAATTAATTAGTGAGTTTATTTAAGGTAATTATAGAAGCCCTATTTTATCAGTATGTCTGCAATGGTCAAACTACATTGATTGTCCCCATTTGTTCTTTAGTAGTTTCTAACATTAGATATGAGATATGGACCTCAACACAAAACATGTCCCTGGTTTTCATTTTAAAAATCAAGTCACCGAATGCAAGTAGTTGCCTTAGCTTATTCTGTTATGAGATGATGATGTGAATTACTGTTCAAATTAGTTGATGTAATAATCGTTTTGGTCTTATATTTTTTTTTCAGGGGGGATGCCCTTTTTCCAGTTTAGAGCAATAGCCCCTCCAAATGTCTGTGCACGTCCCTGTTAGCACACCTGACAATTCTTTCTTTCTAGGCTAACATGCACCCCCACTGACACACACACACACACACACACACACACCTTCAATCCGCCTACACACGCACTGTACTACTGTTGCACTATTAATGTCCCCGGCTTTTACCATCTGTTAGCTTCTCTGTATCTCTATTATTTCTAACTGTTTACTTTTTGTCTTGTTCAGGGGCCGGTGTGATCAACTTCGATGGACTGGGTGTGATCTCATATCGTTTTAAGGTACTGCATTAGTTACTTGATATTGTTGTTCTTTTTAAGTCACAATAGCAAGATGATTCTAGTCTTAAATATTAACAAATAGCAATGTGATGAGAACTCCTTCATGGGAGATCTGGGAGAGTGAAGGCGTTCTTGTTTTGCAGTAAATTAAAGAAAGTTTGTTTTCATATTTTCTTTCTACGTTTCTTTAGCTGTAAAAAAGCCACCGGTGGTGTTTTCCCGCTCTGTGGGGTTCATGTGGTTTTCTCACTTCTGTGCAGGTGAAGAAGATGAAGATCATCAAAGATGTGATCGCACTGAGGTTCAAGACGTCAGAGAGTGAGGGAGTGATTCTCCACGGGGAGGGCCAGCAGGGGGACTACATCACTCTGGAGCTGCGCATGGCCAAGCTGCTGATGCAGATCAACCTGGGTCAGAAACTCTCTTTTGTTTTGACAAAGAAATGCAAAGGAAGGCTGACCCTCTTGCTACGATATTTGTAATGTAGCTGACTTAGTATTACATTATTGTAGACTTGTTTGGAAGTCATAACTCTCGTAAATACAACTCTTGCAGTGGTGATAAGTCTAAAGCCAAGCTATACACAGTACTGCTCTGATCCTTGGATTGCCTTTAGTCGAATGAAACAATTTGAAAGGTCATAAGAATAATAGCATCATTATAGGCTTAGCAATAACGCTAAACTTTTATAATCTAAATGAATGCCCTGCCTCTCAATACGTCCAATCCATAAGTGCGTGCACATCACTCTCCGTCCACCAGCTGTGGTGCTGACTGCTCTCTGTAACCTTTAATCATGCCTCACACACACACACACACACACACACACACACACACACACACACACACACACACACACACACACACACACACACACACAACCACTGCAGTGACGCACTCCCATAGACCTGTAGTAACAACCGACTGCACTTTCAGGTGGGATAATATTGGCAGGAAAAAGCATATTCAATTTGAATCAGCTTGTGAACCTTCATATATTCAATAGTTGTGAATAAATACATAAAAATGTGCACATTTTTCAGGAAACCTATGTATAGGTCAATTTACCTTTTGCCTTGCCAGAGAACTCTCATACAAATGTAGTCCTTAAGATGCCCAGAATGTATCTAATTACAGTGTTTAGAACAAAAGGATATTCCTCACACCTGATATATTTCTGTAACATATCTTTATTATGTTAATTGCAGGCAGTAATCAGTACGGCTCCATCCTGGGTCACACCTCTGTGACCACCGGCAGCCTCCTGGACGACAACCACTGGCACTCAGTGGTGATCGAACGCTACCGACGTAATGTCAACTTCACTCTGGACCGACACACTCAGCACTTCAGGACCAACGGAGAGTTTGACCACCTCGATTTGGACTATGAGGTATGAGGCCCTCAGAGGTGTGGATGTGAATCAAATATGTACTTTCCCCTTTGAATTACATGAAGGAAATAATCCAACACAAAAGCATAATGGCATACACATGCATTGAACAGATGACTGGGAGATTATGTGTGTTAGCTACAGCTGTACAAAGCTTTTGCTACTTAACTGCACGCACTACATCTATTTCTTTATAAGACATATCCGCTTGACATCATCAAACCTTTGGGTGTCGAAGGATTCAACAGGTGTTCATTGATAGGCAGTCATGGGTGAGCTCAATTATGAGAAAGGAACCGGCAGAGTGTGGAAGAAGCTAAAATGTCAGCCGAGCTACCTCAGATCTGCCTGAGTGATGATTGTAAGTGTGATGGTTTTGCTAGGAACAAATGATAGGGTAAGCAGGGCGTCAAGGTGCAGGGCAAAGCCACCATTTTTTGTCATTTTCCATGTTTTATTTGGTCATTTCCTGGCTCCAAACAAAACTGCTTGTGTGTGTGAAGCGGGGTTGGTGCTTGTGTGAGATTGCATGCATTACTGGGACAAAACCTTTGCAGGAATGTGACAATGTGCTGTCATGCCTGCGTATTTCTGCAGGTTAATGATCATGAGGAAATGCAATTGGTTAATACAGATGGGTGGCATGTATGTAGGTGGTCAAAGAAAAAAGTTGAGACATTTGACTTTGTATGACTGTGGATATAACTCTAAATTAGAGAGACAGTTTTTTAGGATAGTAAAGTCGTATAAATAGTCGTGGACGGAAAATAACAGATACACATATTGGACTGCTATAATTCAAGATACATGAGGCTTTTCAAATATGTATTAACTAGCTTGTTACAACATGACTCTAACCAGCATGTCAGCAGCCTGAGCACTGACACACACACACACACACACACACACACACACACACACACACACACACACACACACACACACACATCGCTGACTCATCTTCTTCTCAGGTGATATTTTAGTCCCATCCTAGTTTGGAAGGATATTTATGTGGATATGTACAACACTGATATTTGGCTCTGAGGCTCTAAACTCATTCCTTCACAGAAGGAAACTCAATAACACCAGCTTCCCCTCTAGGTTAACTTCTGCTCACAGCCTACAAGTGGAAGCAGGGGTGGAAGTGATGGAGCTTCAAGCAGAAAGTCAGAGCAGCAGTACAGATTTAAAAAAGAGACGAGCACGCCATATGGAGTGTAGCGATGCACTTTAGCAGTCTCCCTGAACCAGCTCGCAGGCATCCTTTCATTAATGTTTGAGCTGTTGTGATTTTTGGAACATAATGATGGAGGTGAGGATTCTTGTTCAGGAGCCTTGGGCAGTTCTTCTATTCAGCACAACATGCTGAATATCTGCTGAGGTGAGCAGTTCTCAGATCAAATCTAAACCCTCCAAAAGCACTGTCCGATCATTTCAAACTGTTACGATAGGATGGAAGAACTCACACAGAGGCAGGATAAGTTTAAGGAGGTTTATTGCAGGTCAACAGGGACTGGTGGCTGAGTGGAAAGGGGGAGATGGCAGCCAAGGCAGCCATGAAGGCGGATGATCCTGAGGCACAGGGGGAAAGAAGAGTTAAAGTCTGACTGGGAATCCACACAACTACAAGTACTCAGATTTAACTAGACGAACGAGGCCTGAAGGAAGTGACTACCACAGGGGAGGAGACAAAGACCGGCACAGAGAGGAAGAGGTAGAGGAGCTGGTGATGTGCTGCAGAGATTATGAGCTGATTGCAGGAGTGTTGGAGGAGCTGGGAGAGTGAGAGGGGTGAGGAGAAGATTGATAGCAGCAGTGAAGGTTGAGCAGGGATATAGGAGCCAGGAGAGTGAGAGCAAGAGAACACCCACACACACACTCCCAGGAGAGCAGAGAACACACAGGGGAGGTTGGAAACACAAAATTAATATACTGGAGCCTGCCCTGGCTGTGACTAAACCCAGTGGGGACAATGGCTAAGGTTGGATTGTCTTTTTTGCTTATGAGGGTTTCTATTAAGGTGAAAATACCCCTACGTTTTCAAGCTGCAGCCATACTCAGAGTTGGTTGAATTCTCTAAATGCTTCAATGCTTCCTTTCTTATCTCCTTTAACATAGGAAAGTGCTGTCACGCAATTCCTTGGAAAATATATAGGCAACAAATGATTACCTATAAAACCACTTCCAATGTTTTATCTCCACTTGATCTCAGTGTTCCACCAGTTTCCCTATCCTTATGCCTGGACTGTAATGCTAATCCATACAACTCACATAATTAATGTCTTTCAGTAATGGAATGCAAAGAGTTCAGCTAACAATACTTAAAACAGGAAATTGATTTTGGAATGCATAATGGCCATGAAATGCATCCCTGTGTGGAGCTTAGAATGGTTATATGTGTGTATGCGTACATTTGTGTGTGTGTGCATTACTATGTCTGTGTGTGACCTCTAGCAGGTATTGCTGATATGGCTGATCGGTTCCCGTGCCAAATAGGAGACTGACAAATAGGGCAAGACAAAGCACAGTCGAATTCAACTGACACTGTTGAATTAGGGGTTTTCAGGGAAATCTATATAACAGGAGGATTTGTGTGTGTGTGCGTGTGTGTGTGTGTGTGTATGTGTGTGTGTTTTTAGTGTATGTGTTTGTGTGTAAAACCCTAAATGGATCCTGTGCAGTGTTATTGCGTGGCTGGGCGTCTCCACATAAAGAGAAATTGTGACAAGCTTTTACTCAAAGTACCACTGTACTTCAACTAGTCTACACACTCCATTGTGTGTGTGTGTGTGGTGTGTGTGTGTGTGTGTGTGTGTGTGTGTGTGTGTGTGTGTGTGTGTGTGTGTGTGTGTGTGTGTGTGTGTGTGTGTGTGTGTGTGTGTGCGTGTGTGTGTGTTTTCTGTTCCTATTTAAGCCTGTAAATGTAAATGTCTGGATCCATTTGTGTCCACCCTTGGCAGTAATTACTAAGACTGCTGGATCGTCACTGCAGACACAGACAATAACACACACACACACACATAGACGGACACATATCGACTGGTAATTGCACATCAACTTGGATTCGCTTAGGGCTATGTCTGAAAAAAAACATATGTTCTCAAACACAAAACTATGCACACATTTTCCATTCTCATCAGCTGTGTGTCCTTCAGTGCTTCCCAGCAGATGTTTATTAGCCTCTCCTCTCATCACATCTGCTCCTCACACACCGCCCCTTCCTTTGATGCTCCAGCAGTCATATTGTATTAATATATATTATGCACATATGCTGATATCAAGGTGTTTGGTTAAAAGGTAATTCTATTAGGGTGTGTCGGTTGTGTCCTTGTTATGGGATTTAATGTTTGTTTGACACTAACTGTCCTACATATAATATCAGAGGAGTGACTGAATCTGAACTGGCTGGCTCGACTCAATAATCAAATCGGTACAAGGTAGTTTTTGTAGTGAGTTTATTTAACATACATGTAATCAGAAGTGACAAACTCAATGCTGTACACGCCAAGGATTTCTGTCAACAAAAAGTACATATCCTATGAAGGAGGTATTTAATGTGGAAGAATGAAACAGCACTATCTCCTTTCCTTTGGTAAGTATGGCACCTTATGCATAAGGAAGAAATAAAGCATTAAGGTATAGCCAATGTATTTTTCTCCCCAACTCTCAGACAAAAACAATGAATAATCTCTATTGGCATGAGATGTGAATGTTGCTACTGTAATCCCTTGGAAATGGCTAAACATACATTTGGCAATATTCTTCAAGTAAGGTTGGAAGCAAATGAATGATACAAAATCCTTATGTGTATTTTTTCCCTCTGTTCTTCCCCAGTTGAGTTTTGGTGGGATGCCGTACAGTGGAAAGCCCGTTGGAGCCGGGAGGAAGAATTTTAAAGGCTGCATGGAGAGCATCAACTACAACGGAGACAACATCACAGACCTGGCCCGCAGGAAGA
The DNA here is from genome assembly GCA_902827135.1 of Harpagifer antarcticus. Taxonomy (NCBI): domain Eukaryota; kingdom Metazoa; phylum Chordata; class Actinopteri; order Perciformes; family Harpagiferidae; genus Harpagifer; species Harpagifer antarcticus. The sequence continues at coordinate 290,485 of CADEHL010000984.1, forward strand.
AGATAGACACGTCCAGCTTTGTAAGAGAAATGTGCCGTTACGAACTGTAACTATAAATCTAAAATGCTTGAAATAACATGCTCACACAGCAGCTGAAAACATGCTCATTATTGTCACACTAAGTCTGTATCTGACGTGAGTGAGAGGGCAAATTATTCACCGTACCCAAATAGTTGAACAGATTCATAATTAATCAGATACATCTGACCCATCAGTGGTCTCTCCGCGTGTTTGCCTCCTGTCGTCGTGCTCTCTCTCCATATCTGTGTGACATTTTACTGCAACCACTGGAACAGTTTGTTTTCAACACATCTATACAGAATAACCTTTTAGATGCTTTACTTAACAAATCCATGCACGGTATCTTGATAATTACTGGTGTAAGTCCAGCACATTCCCAAAAGAATCCCAAAGAGTGGATTGCGGGCTCTGATAGCAACATGAGTTTAGCATTACTTCCAATCCGTCCAAACAAGCCGATAAAGCTCTGCAGCTAAGTGTAATGTACCCTTCTTTGCTTCGGACTGCAGTCATCCATGTAGCAGAGTATTATCAATACATTCCCCCAAAACACAGAAGCAGAACAATAGGCAGAGAAAAATATGAATAAATAATGACACAGTGAGTTTTAATAAACCATGATCTCTGGAAAGTCTGGGCGTGACCCTCCGTATTAATGCACTTCAGTAACCACAATTTCCTCTAAAGAAGCTCATCATTCCACTGTTAATGTGTTTGGCTATTAGCTCTGATGAGCCTCATTTGCATAGAAAAGGGACAATGCTGCACCAAATGTAGCATATTACCTTTCCATAGCACAGGATCAGGGAGACGCTATTAAGGGGAGCATGTCACATTGTGCAGATACTTTAAGAACACAGATTTGGCTAGCAGCCACAAAAGTCGCCATCATTTGTTTGGTTTAAGTGTCTTGCCATCCTTCAGATTAGTTTTACAACAAGATTTGATAGACTTTAAAGCACTTCTATCTACGTCTTGCTTAACAGGTGAGAGCCAGTCTATCAAGTACAATCTCTAGTGAACTAATATAACAAATAGAGACACTAATCAAGTTCGTTAAAGCTGCACCTCTAATTCTCTCGATGACTAGCGCCGCCTTTCATTTCTAATCAAAACAGATCTGCTCTCAAATCACACAAACAGACAGAGGCAATCAGGAATCATCTATAGATGGTAAGGCAGCTCAATAGTGTGCGCTTGCTAATGATTTGATTAAAAGCACACGTTTGGAGAAGCTCGAAGGTAATTAGTCCCTAAAATCCACTGCCGTGTTTGTTTTCGCCTGCACACACACATCAGCGAAGTTACTGTTCGACCCTGGTGTCAAAGAAGAGGAGACATTATTCTGATGCTTACAAGCAATGTCAGTCTTTGAATGGAGCATCTGAAGGTTAGTGTGCAGGAGATTCAAAGCAACACCGGCCTGGATAATAAAAACACGATTTCCTAAAGTGTTGGCTTTTAAAAAGTCCAAACAACTTCCCACACTCAAGGGATTAGCTTTATTTTCGCTCTGAAGACCAATTCATAACTTTGAATGACCTCTCTTTGCCGGTGTCTCCACAGCGCAACCTGTCCTTCCTCTGCGTGGAGACACACTCCTTCCCGGTGTTCTTCAACGCCACCAGCTTCCTGCAGCTGCCGGGACGAGCCAATCACAACACTTTATCTGTCAGCTTCCAGTTTCGTACCTGGAACCCCGAAGGGCTCCTCTTGTTCAGTAATCTGGACGACGGCACGCTGGAGATCTCTCTGGAGGACAGCAAGGTGGGGGTTCATCTCAACCTGACGCAGGAGACCGGAAACCAGCGAGTCGACCTATCATCAGGTGAGTCTGTCTACAGGTACACACACATTAAGAGACAACACACAACTTAAGTGAGAAGCCAATTAGTTTAACAAAATAAATCCACAATCATTACCAAGTCGTGACGCCTGTCCCTGTTGTATTTCCTGTTGAATTCAAAGTATTACTCCGACACAAAACAAGAATAATGACAGCTAAACAGCTTTCTTACATATTCTATTTGCATAGGGTTATTTTAAAGCTTTGGTACAGTTAGATCTTGTCTATATTTGGAAACTTGCTGGAGAAGTACACCAGCATTCGCATACAGGAAGTGTGCTTACTGTTGAATTGAATTGATTTATTTAAAACAAGGGACAGTGTACATTAATCAACATATTAAAAACATGTAAAAGTACTTGAATTAGCCAAAAGGCTAGTTTTCATCGGTAGTCCCTTTGCCAGATGCTGATAGACATCCTAAAAGCAATAATAAATATACCACAACATTGTTATACCATTGTACATATTTACAATAGATGACATCACTGAATACAGATAAGAGCAAGTCATGATAATAAATAAATAAAACATACAATACACACTCATACACACACGTCAGTGCCGACACTGTTGGTTTTCAATGAGCCACTTTTTAACACTGTGCTTGAATGTGTTTAGGATGAGGATTCTCTTATTGGTTGTGGTATTGAATTCCATTGATGGGATGCGTTGAATGAAAGACAGCCTGGCTGAATGCGCTCTTCCTAAATGGGATGGTGCAGTCTCCCCTAGCCGCACGCACCTCTAGTAGCCCTGGTTGAGGTGGGCTTTAGGCTGATGAAGCCAGCCCGAGGAGGAGGAGCCAACCCACGAGTGATCTTATAAACTAAGCAGATGTTTTTGTAAACTGTGAGATTTTCCCAGCTGAACAGATTATACTTTTTAACAATGTGACAATGATGATACCGGAATGGCTTTGTGTCTAGTGTTTTGAGTGCTTGTTTATACAGTGATTCCAGTGGCCTTCGAGCTGTAGAGTGTGCATTAGAGCAGCTGATCAGACAGTAGTTGATGTGGGAGAGGACCATTGAGTGAAGGTATAGCTTGGCTGCTGCAGATGATACGAAGTTTCTAATGTATCTGTAATTCCATTCTTCCTATCCTACGCATCTATTCTACCCTCCCTTAAATGGTACATCCTACCTCTCCTCCCATCTCCCCCCCCCCTTCTTTCTCTTTCCTTAGATATACTCATTTATTCTGTCCTGTGCTGCTTTAATAGGCCATTATGCCCAGAGGTAGGGATTATTACAGTCACCCTCTAGGCTAATTGGGCTTGAGCCTGCGATTACATCACTATTACTGGAATGTACAGCCGCCCAAACACAGACTCACACGCACAAACACACTTCCTCTGATTCTGGTATTTGCGTCTCAGAAAGGAAGCCACACTGGCTCCGATGACACAGTGGGAGCACGGTACACTTGTAATGAAATGCTTAGTCCCTCCTAATGCAAATAGACACTGGCAGGTGTGCACACACTAAGGAGAGAGAGAGGATCGTATGGAGACTACACAATCCAGTTTTCTTCTCCCAGTGGGGATAGATTGTTTATGAAGCTATTTAGCAACAGCTTATTCCCATATAATCACGCATCTGCTGCAAGGTAGAACCAGCCTGAAATACTCCACTGATCTGCAACCCCTGCAGGATGGAGACATTAATGACCAGATATATATATTTAAGGTAATATCGAATCAAATAACTTGCTTTAGAGTGAAGTGGTTGCAAGCTCTTGAGTTTCAATAAGAGTGAGAACCCTAGTTTGCTGCTATTTGTACAAAATAGCAGAGAGCTGAATCACTGAGTGCACTAAGATAAATACATGAATGACCATATATGTGTTATGCACCTCTTTTTTAGAGCCTCAGAAATGTTTTGTTTCAAGCTTTCTATATGTTGTTCTCATGAATATCAAATCTTTGAAGCGAAGGAATATCAAGCACTATCGTTTCCAATAAGAAGGGGCACAATATTTAGCAGCTTGCATGTAGTTTTTCCTGCTGTTTTGTACAAAGTATCAGTAAGATTGAATCACTGAGAGCCTAAAAACAAAACATCTAACAACATCTAACAAGCCAAACAGACCCAGAAAGTTGTTTTTCTCAGGAGTTGGAGGATAAAACCAAGGCGAAAAAACTAAATAATGTCTGGCATTTCACAAAAAACACTGCCTGTCTCACTCTGCCTAGTGCTTAAGTATAAGAAAAATGACTTCCACACTACCAGCTTGTAATTTCCAAAGGGTTTTCTGCAAAGCCCAAGTGAAAAAAAGCGAGGGTTGGATGAAGGATAGGAGCTGGAAAGTTAACGCTTCATGTCTGATGGCAGAAAACCACCTGAATATCTCTTCATAACCTCATTCTGTCCAGGGTGGGTCCCAGCTCATTAAAGGTCCTTTTTCTCTATGAATGAGAGCTGTGTGTGTGTGGTGTGTGTGTGTGTGTGTGTGTGTGTGTGTGTGTGTGTGTGTGTGTGTGTGTGTGTGTGTGTGTGTGTGTGTGTGTGTGTGTGTGTGTGTGTGTGTGTGTGTGTGTGTGTGTGTGTGTGTGTGTATAGGTGTGTGTGTGTAGGTGTGTGTGTGTGTGTGTGCGTGTAGAGGTGTGTGTGTGTGTGTGTGTGCGTGTAGAGGTGTGGGTGTGGGTGTGTGTAGAGGTGTGTGTGTGGTGTGTGTGTATAGAGGTGTGTGTGTGGTGTGTGTGTGTAGAGGTGTGTGTGTGTGGTGTGTGTGTGTAGAGGTGTGTGTGTGTGTGTGTGTGTGTGTGTGTGTGTGTGGTGTGTGTGTGTGTAGAGGTGTGTGTGTGTGTGCGTGTGTGTGTGTGTGTGTGTGGTGTGTGTGTGTAGAGGTGTGTGCGCGCGTGTGTCCGTGTGCATTATGTAAGTACTTAATTGTGCTTCCTGCAGGGACTCTGATCTAATTTTCTCATCTCTTTGCTTTTACTTACTCATTACCTCTCTTCTCTTCTGCTCTCATCACTCATGTGTTGTATTTAACGCCTCGGTGATAGAGGGGCTGGAAGGTGTTTCCTTCATGAGGGGCTGGAAGGTGTTCCTTCATGGCCGAACAGAAGCAACAAACATGTGTTCATGTGCCCAAAAAACTAATCAAGCTCCTATTTTCCACATTACATCCCATGCACTAAACCAACTCTTTATTCACCTGATGCTGATAGCAGGTGAGTGTCGGTATGATTGTGTGTTTTGAGGATGTTTTCTTCTCACCATCCTTTTGATTAATTATCAAATGATTTGGCACCTGCATTGTTTCCATGGAAACGATATTCGATTGTCTCTGGTGCTTTTGCAGGGACGAATACATCTCATTTCCTAAGAGCTTGTTGAGGAAATGTGTTTTTCGCACTCCTGTTACAAACACAAGGTATTAGTAGTTATAATGAATGTGGAAGAGTCATTCAATATGTAATATAATAGAGCTTCAAGAAAAACAAACAATTGATGTAGCATGTTTTGTTATCAAGGAATATAATTACAATGAATCTAGATGAATAAAATAAAAGATAAAACACATTGAGATCAATAAAGTGTTACATGTTGGTGTAGCTTCAAGAAAAACACATACACATTGTTTTCATCCCCTTCTTTAGACAATGAAAATAAATTACTTTTCTAAATTCCCTTCAATACCTGTGTATAACCGGCATGTTATTATTGAATCTGCTTTGTGTGTAATGTCTTTCCCCTCTTACAGTTTCATACAAAATCTTTATGCTATGCTGGAATAACTCAATCATTTGTTTCATTACGTTTTGCATTAACTCCATTCTTTATTATTTCTGTAAATCGGCCTTTGTTATACCTACTGGGCAATGTACCATCCAAATCATTCTCGGTGAGACTGAGGCGAGGCTCATTGCAAAATAAGACAAAGCCACAGCGTAAACTGTCGGATTCAGACCGCCACCTCGACGGCAGGAATATTTCTTCTTCGTTAAAACTCTGCGAGTGTTTGTGTGTTCTCTCATCCGTGCGTTCACACCCATCAACTTAGCCAGAAGTAATAACATCAGTTCCTTTGAGATGCAGAATTTACTATCAGTCACACACACAAGGTTACTTGCACAGTCAGAATAGGAAGCATGAGTAATTACAATAACAGGCCTGAGGCACAGATTTGTGGGGAAAACAGCCCTGCAACCACCCCAGATGTTAGTGTTTTATTGTTTCATTCCCCCCAAGTGTGTGTGTGTGTGTGTGTGTGTGTGTGTGTGTGTGTGTGTGCGTGTGTGTGCGTGTGTGTGTGTGTGTGTGTGTGTGTGTGTGTGTGTGTGTGTGTGTGTATTATGTTAATATTTTGTATTCTCCAGCTTTGTTTAATTGCCGTATTGCCATCCGTAAGGACGTTTAAAATTCTGCAAACTACCTTGGAGGACATCATATTTAGGAATGGAGGATAAATTCAGGATTGCCAGCGGGCCCCATGAGTTTATAGGATACTAAATTAATTTATATTATACATACAGGATCATATGAAAGAGTGGGAGAGGAGAGAGGTTAAATGGGATGGGAGGCAGAGAATAGGAGAGAGGACGAGGGAGTAGAAAGGAAGGTAATCAGAAACAGTATTAATGTTCCACGCTGGACACATTGTGATATTGCCGAAATGCTCCAGGTGAGAAAATAACGCTTCTCTCCCATGTGTAATGTGATAGTATCATAAGTGTTGCTTCTTACGCTCTGATATCTATGGAATCTGTGTGCTTCCTCTGAGCATTTGATTAGTATTCACCTGGCCATTGCTTATCTCCCATAATAACTCCCTCTGAGTTTTCACATTATCAGGGGGGGGGCTGATAAAATTATGTATTTAGTCGTTTCTGAAGCACTGAACATCTCACTTCCTTTGGTGAAGATACAATAAAGATTGTCTACAGTTCTCAGTTAATACAGATATATAATACAATTTTATTCGCAGCGCATCTGTAGCACTATCAACAACATAATCAATTTGGGGTGGTGTACATTTTGTATAAGTTTCCTCCCCTACATGCAGACCTGCTATCGAGTTAAGTATTGGTGGAATGTCTTCCTTAAATTTGGCTATAGCACTAACAGATAGGTTTCTGCTGCAGGAGCTTCTAATGCTTTGTAGTCTAGTAACAGTACTTCAAAAGTCACTAAGAAATGGTCGGATAAAGCAGGATTATGCGGTTCGACTAATAGTTGCTCAATTTCAATACCATAAGTCAGAACAAGGTCGAGAGTGTGATTATAGCAGTGGGTTGGTTTATTTACACGCTGACAAAAACCAACAGAATCTAATATAGAGTTAAATGCAACAGTAAGGCTATTTTTATCATCGTCAACATGAATATTAAAGTCACCTACGATAATTACTTTATCTGTTTTAAGAACCAAAGTTGATAAAAACTCAGAGAATTCTGATAAGAATTCTGAATAAGGACCTGGTGCACGGTACACTGTAACAAATAAGATTGGCTGCAAAGTTTTCCAGGTCGGATGCGTAAGACTAAAAACGAGACTTTCAAAGGAGGTATAATTTAATTTTGGTTTAGTATTGATAAGTAAACTTGAGTGCAAAGATTGCTGCACCTCCACCTCCTCGGCCCACGCCTCTGGCAATATGAGTATTGATATGGCTGGGTGGAGTGGCCTCATTTATGCTGACATATTCTTCATGTCTCATCCAAGTTTCAGTGAGACAGCATATATCAATATTATAATCTGATATTAAATCATTTACCAATATTGCTTTAGATGCTAGAGATCTTATGTTTAAGAGACCACATTTAATATTCCTGTTTTGTTGCACTGTAGTAGTTGTTACATTTACTTTTATTAGGTTATTATGTATGACACCTCTATTAGGTTTTACCTTAAATTGTCCTTGGGCAGACACATACACCGCTAATATTGGGTATTTTATTGGGTTCGGGATTCCTATGGATGACTGCCTAGGAGAGAGCGCAGAGAAGTGTGTAAGACTGCGACTCCGCCTCCTGGTCTCAGCTCCAGTTTGTCATGGATTAAGTCCACAAAGCCCTGAAATGTTTGCCGAAATGAGATTTGCACCTTCCAAAGTAGGATGAATGCCGTCTCTCTTAATCAGACCAGGTTTTCCCCAGAAGGCTGTCCACAACATTTCGTTATATGCGGATGATCTAGTCCACTGTACTTGGACGAGGTACCAACTACGCTTCCTGCTGTTAAATATTTTTACCCAATTTAGTTCAATATCTGGTTACAAGACCAATTTGAATAAATCATGTATTTTACCCCTCAATAGTGCCATGGTTGAACTAAACTTAAATACAGAATTGCAGATCGTCCAACACTTTAAGTATTTGGGAATTGATATATATGCCTCATTAGACACAATAGTAGCAAAGAACTACAAAAGAATGTAAACAACAATTAAAGATGACCTAAAAAAGTGGATTAATATAACAATTTCTTTAGCAGGACGAATTTCAACCATAAAGATGAATGTTCTACCAAGAGTCAATTTCTTAGCTAGTATGTTACCTTTATCTCCACCAGACGGTTTTTGGGACAAACTTCAGAATAGGATTTCAAAATATATTTGGAAAAACCAATACCCAAGAATCAGATACAAAGTTCTACAATATGACAAAAACAGTGGAGGCCTTAATGTTCCCAATCTCAAGCTCTATTATTATTCCTTTACGCTTCAAGCCTTGAAAAACTGGATTGATGAAAGCACCAATGTACCTTGGATTAAAATTGAAAGAAGTATAGTCTATCCTCTTAAACTTGGTGATGTCTTATTTTTGCGATAAGACTGTATGCAAACATTTGGACCAATCATTGGGCAAGCCGTGAAAGTGTGTAAACATGTAGAGAAATTGTGCAATCGGTCTGTAGATTGGCATAGTAACCATTTTTCATAACCCACAATGGCAAACTCGAGGAATACCTTATCCTTCTGACATAACCAACGCCAACGGCTTGATGTCCTTCCAAGAATTGAAAGACACGTATAATGTGCCTGGCTGGAGTTCCTTGGAATGAACCTCTGCCAACACATCAATTAGTTAAGGTCATATTAAGTCCAAACAGTGTGAGCTACTACTTCATATATATAAAAAGCTGCAAGATACATTAACCGGATATATTGGCATCTCTGCAGTATCGAACGCAGATCTAAAAAATGATATGCAGACTATTGATTGGAAGAGAATATGGAATAATATCTCGTTAACATCCCGTAACCACAATCACCAATTGATACAGTATAAAATGATACACAGATATGACCTGTCAACCAGAACATGCTGTCAATTAAGGACGATTCCAAGCCCCATATGCCTTCTCTGTAACCAACAGACTATCGGCACATATGTACACATGGTTTATGAATGTACTGCAGGAAACAGGTTATTGACATTGTATCTGAGATTATTGGAGTACCCTGCTCCCAAGTATTGTATTGTTGAATGATGATTCTTCTCTTGACCTACAGAACATCAGTAAAGGGTGCTTTTCGCTGGTCTAACAGCAGCCAAAAAAATAATTGTAATTCGATGGAAACCCACACATACTTTCTTTATCAAGCAATGGATATCATCCTTCCATGACCTACTAATCTCAGAGCTGTCAATCACTTCTGCTAATAAGGCTAAGGGGGAAACATTAGAGGCTATTCAAAGAGCTGCTGATCGGGTATTATCATTCATGTAAATGATGTACATATACGCACACCTTGGTGCAATTGTAGATTATTAAAAGTTAATCGCAATTCAGCTTAAACAGATGAAATAAAAGGTATGAATGTATTTTATGTGGATAAATTGTTATGCTATAATATAAATCATATAATAGACAGATAAACTCAGACAATTGCTAATATCAGGTAGGACTTTCTGTGAAATGGCAAGATGGGTGGGAAGGGGGAGGGACGGGGTGGCATGGGAAAGGGATTCCCTATATTTTGTATTTCTTTGTCTTTTCTTTTTGTATTGTCTATATCATTTGGTATAAGTCCCTTTTGTGAGGGCAAACAAAAAACAATAAAAAGTTGGTCATAAAAAAATAAATATGTTTTTTTCATGATTCTCCCACTAACATATTATAATACATAACTTGCATGTACTTATAAACATTGTCTTGATTTAAAAAGGTCCTTAAATGCAATTGTAATGGTACTTAAGTATGTCCATTTCATGCTTCTTTATACGTATTTTCCATTTCATTCCAGAAGCCTATATTAAAAAATGTACATTTATCTGACAGCTTTAGTTACTTTACATAATTGAGATTATTCGCTGATGCAAAATATAAATCCACTAATAAATGAACATTAACATATGTCTACTTTTGGTATACGTCGACGCCTATGCGTTGGTACTTTTACCGAAGTAAGGTTGTGAATGCAGGGCTTTTACAGAGTTTCTCACAATGTGGTATTGCTGCCACTACTTAGGTATAACATCTGAGTACTTCTGGTACTTCTGGTACACAGGTATTCCGAGGTAGAGCACAAATAAGGTCCAATCAGTTGAATAAAACATTAGACTTCTCCATCGCTGCCCCCACCCTCTGGAACTCAACACATCAGAGACCCCACCTTCAAAACACTGACCAACACACACCTCTTCAGACTGGCTTTTCATTTGTGAATGATGTTGTGTTGCTGTTTTAATATTTTTTTATTCTATTATATCTCGTTTTATCACCACTGTAAAGCGTCTTCGAGCACCTGAAGAAGCGCTTGGAAATTACATTTATTATTATTATTATTATTATTCAAGTTTCAAGGCTTTATTGTCATGTGCACATCAGCTACAGTGTACTTATGGCAATGACTTAGGTCACATGCTCCTCCAACAGTGCAACATGAATATATATACCGGTATATGACATAGAATTAATAAAATAGTGAAAAAGAATGTGTTAAGATGTGCAAGTAAATAAAGTAACACAGAAATAGTGCAAGAAGTCTATATACAAGTAAATGGAATATGTAAATAATTTGCACGATGCAAACAGAGGAATGTTTATGGATGTTCTTTACAGAGTTCAGGTGTTTAATAGTTAACATGTTAAATGCAAAGCACATCCCCAGTCACTAAGAAGACATCTTTCAAAGTGCATACATCAGCTTCATCATTAGGAGAACCTGTTTTCCCGGTGTTCTCCCCCCCCCCCACCCCCCCACCCAGCACTCTGTCTCTGAGACTCTGAGTCTGGGTGACACTCAGCTCCTCCCTCCATTATATGAACATGTCCCTCCACTCCTTCAGCCCGGCCCAGGTGTCAGTGGTGCTGCTGCTCTGCCCTTAATGCTTTAATAGACTTTCTGTGACACTTCCCTCCTGAGCCTGCTCTCTTCTGCGCTGAAAGCTCTTTGAGTAATGGGAACGTGTGAAGCTCCAGTAGACTGCAGCTGCTGATGGTGGATCAATCAAACCCGCTTTCCCTCTGGTACACTTTAACCAATTTATCTTCAGAGTCTGGCATTGATACAGTTGAAGGTGGCTGGTTTTCCACAGGTACTGTGGTCATACTATTGAGTTCACCGTGTGAAAAACATCACATGTTAAAGTCATATCAGCTGTTTATCATTTTATATGTAACACCGTGGTGTTTTTATCATTACAAGCAATACAACGAATCCAGGTTACTTGGTTATGAATACTTCCATTTACAATTAATATATAATATAACATTGTGTCCTAAATGGAGGGAAATATAATTCATCCTTCTTCTCTTTGGTCCCGGTACAGTTTCAACTCTAAATTGGTTTCTTTGGATTTATTCCACTAAACTAATCATTTTAAAACCAATTTCTCTACTTGTTACGTTATAATGAGAACGACAAAATGTGCTTATTTAATAGAATAGAGAACATCTATCTGATATCTCTAAATTGTATAAGTATTGCACTAATACAATGTTTTAACTGAGCTGCCAGTCCGACAAATTGTTTAAAAACAAGATTGGATTAAATATTTCCCTAGCCTAATATCGTTTAGCAGGGCCCTGAAGTGAAAAAGAAAATAGCAGTACGTCTTGGTTAAAGCATGCAAATACTGTATTTGTTACTTAAATGTATATTACTCTTTTAAATCCAGCGAGCCTCATATGAAATACTCTAAAGTTAAAGTGCTCTGAAGTCTCAAAAGGGAGTTTAGAAGACAAACAATAATAGAAGTTGTTGTGGAGTTATTGTGAATTTCATTGCTTTTTGTAATATTAATCATTAACACACTTTACATTCGGTCTTGAATACACCAGTGGGAAGTGGAAGTTAATTGCCCTGGTGTACAGGTGTGCAAGGAATCTTTTCTGAGTTCATATTATTCATTTGTGAAAATATGCAGTATTTATATGCAGGGGTATAACTCAGTTGCAGTCGTCCAGTTATTCAGAGAAGTTTGCTACTCACCTAAACTTTTAAATGCAGTCCTAATTATGTTTTCCATATATTGCAATTAAGACATATTTTATTAAAACAGCACTAAAGTAATTAGGTAATTTGGATTAGCTCAGTAGAGGGTTGCTTGAAAATGTCCCAAGACACAAAGTAAGCTTTTCCAGATGAGTTTTTTTATAACGTTCGGATATTTGCAAATAATTATGCTTATTGTTCATCTTTACAGCTGTAGACTTATTTCCAGTGCTGCAAGGAGTCGAGAAACAACAACACAGCATGATGATGTTCACAAATTAGTTTATTTATTCATTGATTCCTGATTCACTCGTCAACTTCTTTCTTCTTCATATCTAAATGGCTTGATTAGACCGAGCTAGCCAAGGACAACTTTGACAAAGTAAGAATAAAATCAACACATTTTAAAATGTATAAATCAACCATTGGTGTTGCTTGGATTATATTTGAGGATCACATAGAATACAGCAGGAACCCACTGAAGGTGTTGTAGGTGTCATCACTTTCAAAAAGTTTTCATGGAGACGCATATAGACCTCGTCTCTCTGATTCAGATGGAGAACCGCAGCATTGGAAATGAAAGTATTACCATCATTCCGCTTAGAGTTATGTATAATTCTCTGACTATTACGGTACAGGTTAACTGCCATATTCTCTCCGTGCTTGTTGTTCATAGCCGTGAAGCGGAAGTAGTAGGCTCCTCTAACGGGGGCTGTGAACACACCTGCAGCAGCAGAGGAGGACACAAGTCAGCTTTATCTGTCTCTTTAGAAATATTAAGATGCTTGCTTTTTTGCACACCTGTGTTTGAGCTGTAAGGCCCGCCAAGATTGGTGATGGATCTTCTGTAGACAAGTGGAGTTTCAGTAGTGTAAGGTCCAAACTTTCCAGAACTCAAAGCAGCAGAGAAAGCCACCTTAGTGCCTGAAAACACACAATTGAATACATGTTAAAGAAACCAATAGTAAACACATGGTTATTTTCACGGGGAAGTCATACAAGTCACTTGTATGTTTAGTCTTTTATTGTTTTAAGGTTGACCATCTGTTATCATACCTGATGATCTCATCCAGCGTGTTCCTGGTCAGCTGAAGTTCATTCTTAGAAACCTCCAGCTCCGCCCTGAGAGCCGTCAGCTGCTCCTCGCTGGCTGAGACTCTGGAAACCAGGGTGGAAACCAGGGCTGTCAGGATGAGAGACAATTATTTCTCAACCGCTCTTTCAAGATGTCCTAGTATCACCAAGTCTGGAATTTTAATAATTGTATTCTGCCATTTCAGAAAATCACTGTCTCAGCCTCCTCCGCATTTTTTGAGTCCAAATTGTACTCTTTGTGCTTTACTGTGTGCATGTGTCACAATAAAGAGGACTCAAATCCTCCAGCACTTTAGCTGATAATCAAGTAATTCTTAAATCAAAAAAGCTTCTCAAATGTGAATATGTTCTTGTTGTTAACCTTTTTCACATTTTTAGGGAATTTACGTAGAAGGTTAATATGTGTGCATATAGCTACAGTGTAGTTATGAGAATGAAAATCTTCTCTCATGTATCAAGTTCAGGTGTTTAACAGTCTCATGGCCTGCGGGATGAAACTGTCCCCATTTGGCGTATCATCTATCATTGCATGCAACCCCATCCTAAACATCACAGATACTGTTGATATCTTACCTCGGTTCTCTTTTCCAGACTGGCAATGTTGTCTTTGTGGGTCTGCAGCTCAACCTCTTGCTCCCCCACCATGTTCTTTATAGCTCTCAGCCCACTCCAGATTTCCCTCTCAGCCAGCACACTGCTTTGTGAACCTCGGTCCACTCCTCCGCCCTCTGCAGACACACAGAACAGCAGCATCAGCAGCAGCACCCCTCATTGTAAAACCTCATCCGCCACAAATACATGGAAGAAATGAAATAGAATCTGATTTAAAAGTGTGTCTCCCGCTGACCACAGGTGAGCCAAACACCTCACCTATTATTTATAATGTGCTGGGTTGGGACAAGAAGGCCCTCCCTGACCATATTTAGGAAGGAATGCAACGACCACAGCTGTTACTGCAAGAATGATTTCCCTTAAAAAATAAATAAACTCCAATGACCCCAATGCCAACTCGGTAAAACGTCTTAAAGGGATATCACTTTTATTTTTACATAAACACTTGAAGTGATGAAGGTACTTGCAAATAAAAAAGTAGTAAAAAGGGAAATCGTACTCTGGTGTTTAATTTTGGGTATTTAATAATATGAAGTTGTGTTTATTACAGTAGGCCTATGCCACTATGAAATAAGCTTTTTCTCATAAACATCATCCTTCATCTTGTTCATCCAGATGGGCAGTAGCTGCACACTCAATTTAAAGAGCCTGTGACACGAGTTTCCCCCATCATCCAAACCCATCAATTTGAGTAAATATTGTCCCCTTGAAAACCGTTACTGAACTGATTTTGAATATTTGTACTTTGATAACCATTAATCTCAATGTTGACCATTTTCTGGATCTTCTCGGGGATTCTTCAAGTCCCGCCAAATTACGTGTGACGTCATTGCGGGCACAGCGCTCCAGCTGCACCGTTCAGGATCCCAGCATCTGCATGTAAACGCACGATGGCGCACACAGCAGCAAGCTCAGACAGCGATCACAGTTTAATTTTGAACGTGTCTGAGAGCTCATATGAGGCTGAAGGATCGGTTTATGTTGTATCTGTTAGAAGTTTAGGAATTAGGTGCGTCAATATGGGCGATCATACGGTCATGTAGCCAGTGGTGGACTGGGACTAAAAATCAGCCCAGGACTCTCGACCGGCCCACTTCGGTACCGCTAGTAAATTGTCAACGGGGGGAGTGATTTATCCGACCGGCCCACTTCGGTACCGGCACATCGGGATTCGTCCCACTGCAACCAGCCCACGTAAACTGTCAACAGGGAGAGCCTCGCTGCGGGGAAACGGTGGACCTAGTGTCCCGATCGGAGTGGGAATAATAATAATAATAATCCGTGCATTTATCCATTCATTTCCCAACATTGTGGTAAAAAACCACACGTTTAATCCACGTTGGTACTACAACTACAAAAAGCATCGGTTTGTTTTCTCATCAGGAAATGCAGACCGGCTCAAACAAACGATTTTTAATCATCATCCGAACGATCATTTAATGTATCATATGTTCGCCGCATTGACATGAAAGCACTGATAAATATGAATACACTGTAGTCAACTTCATTAAAACGTTATTAAGGCGCCTAAACTCAGTAATTCACCATTTCTACGCATGACAACACACTTTGTCCGTGTTTGGCTCTCGCCGCACAGTGAAGCGTTCCCGCATTGACATCACTTCCGGCTTCCCCCAAAACCTCAAAATGAGTCGAAGGAATTTCCCTGCGATGTTCGAAATGATTGATATTTATCGGAACGGTATCGCACCTTCTTTTTTAAACTGACGGTTCGAGATTAGCCCAATATTTCATTGCACAGCAGTTGTTGGGATGCTGTCACGGGCTCTTTAACGTGTGTTTATTATCTAGAATTCAAGAAAACATGGCAAATTCAGTCTATTAAAATCTGACTGCAGACATACATAATGTTCAGTAAAAGATCCTTGAATGGAATTGCAAATACAAATGTTTTATTGTGACCTTTAAAGTTGTTTTTCCTTACAGAGAGGCACGAGTCAGAAGTGCTAAAATGTCATGAGAGTATCTGGATCAAATGTTATTTGAAAATTCTCAAAAGATATAATTACTGCAGGTCCACATTTCATTATTTATTATGCAAAATAATTCTCACCCTTTCGGATGTTTTAAGGGGTTAATTTTCTGTTGGGAATACACTCCACAGTTTCTAATGAGTATTCAAAGTGAGGATGTGAGAAGTGAGCCAATTTTTGATTTAATTCAAAACAAAAACAGAGCAGTGGTCAGCTTCCCTCTCTTTAGCAGGGCCGTGCAACTTAACAAAAAG
Source organism: Harpagifer antarcticus (assembly GCA_902827135.1). Lineage (NCBI taxonomy): Eukaryota > Metazoa > Chordata > Actinopteri > Perciformes > Harpagiferidae > Harpagifer > Harpagifer antarcticus. The sequence continues at coordinate 306,702 of CADEHL010000984.1, forward strand.
CCACGAAACAGTCTCATCTCCTCAAATCTGAACAATTATCTTCCTCCTTTTACTCCGTTATTATCTCAATTCGTTTTTATCTTTGCTTCACAGCCGGTGTTTGGGCCTTTGTGTTACAGTAGGTGTGTGTGACAGAACGATTGCACCACATGTTGTGTGTCTTTGTTTGCATCCGTGCAGCAGTGAGTGGGAAGATTCAATAACACCGGCATCACACATAAGCTCATCATTCAAAGCTATTGCAGGTGATGTAAAACAGATGAGGGGACTCAGTATCTATCTTCCATTACGGTTCAGAGGTTATAGAAGGGGAGGGGATGGAGCACAAAGCTTGTTAGTGATTACATCAACACTATATACAGGCGGAAATGAGATGTGAAGCAGCACTTAAAGGTCTCTTAACCAGAACATATCATATCCAGAAAAAGCTTCCTCTGCTTCCCTGTCATTATTTATTTCAAGCTGTTGCTCAACCTAAATTAACGGCCGAATATATGCATAATCTCATCCATGTTTGAACTGCTTCGTGTGCATATTCAACCGGCATCGCCCTGAACCAGGCCACAGCGGTCACACCTCTCAGCAGGCGGCCATCTTGGCTCTTAAGTCCTGTGGTCACTTTCATGATCACACACACACACACACACACACACACACACATACACGTGTATCGTCCCCCTGCTGATGGAGATTAATTAGTGTAGACTCCCTACTGACACAAACTCCACGCGCTCAGAGTGCATTCTGGGAGGAAATAAAAAAAGTATCTCTTTGAGAGGCTGAGCGCACACACTCTTACACACACTCTTACACACACGGGTCCAATGTATCGACACATGCAGCAAGTTGAGGTACATGTGTATCGACTTGCATACTGATCCATGAGTAAATACACTCTGCTGAAATGGATTTGTGACATGTGACCGTACCTTGAACTGTGTCCTCACTATCGATGCATTACGGTCAGTGAAGCAGGGAGTGGAGCTGAATTCAAAAAGACAGACAATGCAGCAGATGACCACAAGAGTGGAGAGGAGACAGAGAGAAAATAGAGAAAAGTGAAATGTAGGAAAGGAAATAAAGATGGAGCGACGGGAGAAAGAATCAGGGACAGAGAGGGAGGCAGGGAGGGAAGGATGAATAGAGATTGGTGTCAGTGGGAGGTGATGTATAGAGGGGAGGGTGATGAGAGTGAGCCGGCTTCTCTCTCGGCTCCAGTAGTAATGTCCCTTTCCAAAACATCACTCATATTTAATGGAGCACGGCTACAAGGGAAGAGAGAGAAAGGACAGCACAAAACTTGCATACACTCACACAAACTCACACTGCATTGACATATAAAGACAGCGTGTACACACTTGCAGAGTGCTCAAAGCCTGCATGCACGGATAGAAAACACCACACACACACACACTCAGATGCAAACAGGGTTTTCTGAGAGTTAATGGAGTCGAGACACCGAGGCCTTGAGACTGGAAGCTGGGGGAGAGAACGAAGGAACAAAAGAGAAGCGAGGAAGAGTTTGGGAGCATGTGAAGTGAAGAAAACATGCGGTACAGACAGGAAGATGTTTCTTTACAGAACATGTCTCCCCTCGGTCTGAAGCCACGTTCGCCAGGCAGCTGAGATGGAGGCATCGGGGAAAAACACAGCAGTTCAATGTAGAAAGTAAACAGAGAGATAGCCACACATCACTCACAGAAATTGTATTTCCTACTTTCACCACCCACATCCCTCTGAGTCCTCCAGTCGTCTTATTCTTATGTCTTAGCTTCCTCCTCTATTCTCCTATAACAAAGTTCACCAGGCTTCAATGTGGACCTGTTCATGAATTAAATAATGTGCTGGTGCTTTTTGATTTGACTTGGATCATTGTGTTTTTCGGAAATACTAAAAATCTATCAACTAAAACCTTGTTCTCAGCAAGAGTTGTTCACAGTTTGCAGTGTGTATTTTCTGAAGGTGTTTTAATCTTTGCCCCGCTCCAGGTTCAGGCCTCAACGACGGCCAATGGCACGCCATACGTTTGGTTGCCAGGGAGAACTTTGCCATGTTGACTATAGATGGCGAGGAGGCGTCTGCAGTGCGCTCCACTTCTGCTCTCACCATCACCACGGGAGGAACCTACCACTTAGGAGGTAAGGGTCACGCAAACACCTTTCCCACAACATCTTCAAAAACCCTTGACCCTCAACTCCATTTATAGTCATCGCATCACATTCCTCTCCAGTGCACATCTGGGAGGCAGATATTGAGGCTTCAGAGTCAGTATGCTTACTGACGTAAGAATGTTGTAAAAATGGGACATCATCACGAAACATAATCCAGTTTACATCACTTTTCATTCAGGATTTGGTGTCAGTCGGCTTCTTAAGTTATTCTAAGAAATATTATCATGCAACTTTAGTTTTTGGTAGCTTTGTTGTCTAGAAATGAAGGCTCCTAACCAGCTGCTAGAAACTTCTGTCTGCCGTCATCATGCTTTCTCACAAGTTGTTTCCCTCCAGTTTACTGCACTATTTAATATGTAACCATGAACTATCTTAAAGGTTACATCTTAACTCCAATTGTCTCTGCAACATCAACAAGATTTGCTTTCCTTGTCTTTCTAGCCATCTTCAAGTCCAAATACTCTTTGCTTTAAATGATTGTTAGCATTATTATGAACTGCACACAATGCTAACAGACTCTTACAGATCCCCACTAGCCAACAAGCTTCTACCTGCCTACTGGAAAACAATATGTATTGACAATTCATAGAACAATCCCTTTGGGCCAGTCCTCCATGTGTTCCAAGAAACGTTTTATTGGTCTGTGTGTTTGCGGCGTAATATGTCTAAAAATCATTTATCTCTACAATGTTATATCCCAGTGGCCAGAGTCCAGGAAGTTTCTCACTTAGCGAGAGCTCAGACACAACCACATCACCAGAAATACACACACACACACACACACACACACACACACACACACACACACACACACACACACACACACACACACACACACACAAGCAGCAGCCACAATCTGTCTGAATTAGGAAGACGCCAGGTTAATGATGCCAGACACTGCTGTCCGTCTGTTGGAAGATGGTCCGTGTCTAAGTCTGCACGTGTGACTGTGTGTGTGTGACTCTGTGTGTGCGTGTATTTGTGTGTGTGTGTGTGTGAGTGTGTGAGAGAGTTGGCACCTGTATGAAATTACAGTAACTGAGAGAGATAGTCTGGGCTCTGATGGCTCCTCTCTCCCTTTTTCTATCAGAGAATAATCTCCTCCATCAAACAAGACCATTTCCCCCAGGCCAGTCAATAAAGATCAGAGCACCTCTCACACACACACACACACACACACACACACACCCACATATACACACATACACACGCACGCACACACATCCTGATTATTTTATTGTCCGTCTTAATTTACTGTGAGTGAAGCGCCCTGAAGCCTGTGATGAGTTTCTGCTTTTATTTATAAAAACCTGAGCTCATGAGGCCATGATTTCGCTCAGGAAGCATCCTCAACTCTCATTTCTTGAGTATTCCTTAATCCAGCGTGTTGCAGAATCACTCAATATTAACACTTAATCCTTTATTATGGCTTATCCTTCTTTCACTCCAACTTTCCTTTTCCTCTCCACTCTTCTTCCGCCTCACCCTCTCGTCTCGTTTTGATCCAATTGGTGATTTATTGATTTTGGTAAGCTGAGTTGGAAATCAATAGAGGCTGAGAGGAGAGGATCTCTGTAATGTCTTCACCTCGAGAAGAGGGATGAGGGGGCAGAGGGAGAGAAAGGAAGAGTCAAACTGAAAAGTAGAGATCAGGAATGAAAGTTTGTGGCAGAGAAATGTAAAAGAGAGCAGGTGATTATGTCAGTGCTAGGCTTAGGAGACAAGGGGAAGTGAACAATATATTATTAGCAGCTGAGAGGAATTGTGACATTCAGACATAAAATCCCAGAGGCAGCATCTGCACGGCTTCAGAGGAAACACAGGGCTCCAAATACACGTTATCACATATTCAGACAGGTAGATACACACTGTACGATATGTGCTTTATACAAAATACTGACAACAAACCCTAGCTTTACTTGTCCCATGTGCATACTCTCTCATGCATGCATGCATAGCTACACTACAGAGAAATACCACTATGCTGTTTCAGTCGTTTTCCCCCATCCAACATGCATAAGGCTTGTGGCAGCAGCTGTGTCTGGGGTTTTACTTGATACTTAGTTTTACATGACATGATGCATCCTGAGGAGCGAGGCCGCCTGGTGGTAAACACACGTCTGAACGCTGCAGGAGCGACAGATCTGCTGATTATTACTGTGGCAAGGACTACTAAGAGAATTTGGGACGCCGCTTCACAGGCTGCGGGAGAAGTTTTAGGAAGACGTGTTTGGAGCCATTTCAACCAGTTCAGACACGAGGTTTCTCCGGGAATTATTTTGCTCCTAACTCTTTGAAAATCTGGTTTGGTTTTAGATTTATTCAGCATCTGGGTCTTCCATGTTTCATGATATGATTTTACTTTCTGTTGCCTTCTCATTACCACATACTTGCAATGACAGCATGTGTGTGTGTGTGTGTGTGTGTGTGTGTGTGTGTGTGTGTGTGTGTGTGTGTGTGTGTTGTGTGTGGTGTGTGTGTGTTGTGTGTGTGTGTGTGTGTGTGTGTGTGTGTGTGTGTGTGTGTGTGTGTGTGTGTGTGGTGTGTGTGTGTGTGTGTGTGTGTGCGTGTGCGTGTGCGTGTGTTTTGACCAAATGCTCTAAAACTCGGATACAGAAACACACTTTTCGGACAACTCGGACTGAATTTCTAAAACATTTATTCCAAACCCTCCGCCCCATCACATTGAGGGGCTAATTTCCATGCAGGCACAGAGGTAACCGAATAATTTAGTGAGTGTACAAAAGATGGTTTAGCCTCTGGCTTGCCCTCAATTAGTCTCTCTGATGGCTGAGCTTCATGAGTCAGAGAGGCGGCCGCATTAAGCTGTCCAAAAGCTCTCTAACAATATCCCATCAGCACTTTATACATGTGACTGTTCTGTCAGTGTGCTGCAATTAGCAGAAACCCCTCGGCTTCACGAATTGTTCTTCTACAGACAGGAAGAGGCTGCAGATTGATGCTGGGAGTCATTTATGTAGCTTCAGTCGTCCAGGTGGCCATCTGCTCACTCCCACCGCTTTAAGGCATCAATCTGCTGTGTTTCACTTTGCTGTTGAGCAGTGACCAGAGTGAACCAGACTTTGGTAAAACTGCTTATAACACTTCATTGGACTGTGTTAGGAAAATATCACTCGACACCAGGTTGAGAATCAATGATCAGGTAACTAGTTTATTCTTGCAAGAAGGAGCAGAGTTAAATCACATACAAAGGATATGGGTTAACTCACACACATGAGGTATGTTGCTCAAAGGAACAGCAAAAAACATCCGGCTTATATCGTCCAAAACACAGGAGATAACAACAAATCGAGGTGGCGCTAATATCAGCCGCGGGTGTCGGAAAGTCGGGTCATCTGTGACGTCTTCTGGACTTCCAGCAGTTGTGAGATAATGTAGGAGACAACAAGTATGTGCCTGTCTCCTCATAAAGATCAACAACCTGAACAAATAAGTTCTGCCTCCTCAGAACAGAACATCATTAGAGGAGCAGCTGCAAGGTCGTCCAGTCTCAGAGCCACACATGATGTCAGTGCATTAAAACAACCCAAAGAGTGGAGACAACAGTATTTCTCCAACAGACTGTATACAAACCACTTGGCTCTTAAAGGAACACAATGAAGATTTCTTTATTTTCGCAAATTAGCACCCCAACAGTTTCAGACTGCGATGTATTTTTACACTACTGTCATATAATTGGACATAAGTATGTAAGTAAGTAAGTTTAAGGGGCCCTATTTTTGCTTTTGGGGTTTTCACAATGGTGAATTATTGACATCACTATGCAACACTCGCGCTTCTATTGGCGAGCGCTCTAACCCATTGTACGTGGGACATCTCTGAGCGGTCGACCAATCACAACAGAGCCGGCCAGCTAACCAATCAGAGCAGACTGGGTTCTGGTTTCAGACAGAGGGTGGAAAGAGTATGAGAAAAATAAAGAGCTTTCCATTAAAACATGGAGGCATGTCCGAGTAGAGACACTACATACATTTATGAAACCTGCAATTAGCATAATAAGGCCCCTTTAATATTTGTTTATGTGTATTTGTTAAGATGGCATTGCTACAATTGATTATAATGTATTCAATTAATAAGAATACAAAAGACAAGTGTTTTTTTTGCCAGTGAGGCTTCTGTTTGGCTTCTGCAACAGCAATCTAACAGGTCTTTACTTTAATGCATAAATATTCATTTTAATCAAGAAAAGATAATTTTTCCAAAACACAACAGAGCTTCCTAATGCTCTTAGATAACATTAATATTAATAACATTGAGCTGTAATGCGAAGACAAGCGTACTGACATTTAAAAATAGTTAATTAGTGCTTTAATTAACGTAATAAATGACTTAATTTGCATAAGTGGTTATGTTTAATGTATTTTCATGACTGTGATGGGCTTTCCGCAGCTCAAGTACCATTTGTGAAGAGTTGAAAGGCTAAATTATGCGCCCAATGCCCCGTCTTTACTCTTCTCACTTCTGTCAACTTTTTTAGTTTCTAACATTATTTAAATAAAGTTTTTAAGTAATTCCTTAATAAGAAACATTGTTCTTGTTTTTCATACAGTGAAAGGCCTCTGTCATCTTTCTTAATTCTGTTCTTCTCCTCCATTTTCTCCCTTTACTTTACCTTCTTTTCTCTAAGCCCTCATCCTCTTCCTCTCTTTCCGTTCATCCTCTTTAACAGGGTCGACTCCTTCCTCCTCCTGCTCCTCTCCCCTCTCCTCCTCTCTTCTCCTCCCCTCCGTCCTTGGAGCATCTGCTTTTAGAAGCAGCCTCCTGAAGCCAAAGCCTATTTTACGGGCAGTAGTTTCTCACTCCCGACGCTGTGCTTAGAGAAATTAGTAAGTGACTGACACGAGGCATCCACAAATTGAATTTCTGGAGAGAGACGGACACTCACAGAAACACAGATGCAAGTACAACGGCCATAAAGTCGTGCTCTTTCCTCCGCAGGAAACAGGGAACAAATGAATATACTAATGAGAAAGTAGTCAATTATGGGACGTTCCCCCCCGAAGCAGTCGATTGTTTCATAACTTTAAAAAAGGTTTAATTTATTCGTTTTTCAATCTCAATTTAATATACCTCTGCCGAGTTGTTCTTAGCTCATTGCCTCTTTTGTCACCATTTTGTAAATGTCATGTTCTCCCTCACTTTTATTTTACGTGAATGATTAAGCGAAAGCCTGCTTTATAGTATTTGACAACATAACATTTCCTTCTATTTAAAAGTGTTCTATAACGAAATAAACCTTTTAAAATGAAGTGTTACGGTGCTGAAAACACTCCATTATAGGTCTCTTAAGGATGCACTTAGCTGTCAAAAACTTATATATTCCTAAGACCTTTGTGGGAATGAACACTCACTTTTAATGTAATAGTAGAAAGCTAACAATAGATTCTGGGTTTTATAAGACGTGTTGAATTGGAGGTCCACCTGTCAAGCTGTTTGTGCTGATTGTACGTTGCACTTTGGCACATTGCGTGTTTGTTCAAATCCACCGTAGCGAGTCCAAACTGTTGTTGACTTTATGTGCAGGAGTCTGTCAGCACATGTTGGTTTGAAGCTGCTCCTACAGGTTGTGGTTTTTTCAACTAGCAGCAGGTGGTTAATAGATAAGCTCTTCCTGCTGTGAATTTCGTCAAATCTACATATTGTTATTGGCAACACATCTAGTCTCCTCTGAAGGTAATGCAGAATCGCAGCCTCTGAATAATTGTTTCATTTTTGATTCTGGCTCACTTCCAGCTTCAGAAATGTGCCTGGATGTGGAAGCAAATGCTTTTCCGCCTGAGATTGTGTACAGGTAGCAGGGTGTGGTGGGGGGGGGGGGTGATAGAGTGCCAGCAAGAGACAGCGAGGGATTACTGCTGCTGTTCCAGATCCAGAGGGGTTTTAGACATAGAGCTTTTGTTTATACTACAAATTAAAGTCATTGCTTTCGGGAATACAAATAAAATGTGGTGAGACCTGGTTTTAAGCTCCGGGCGAGTGTGATGTACACAAGTGTGACCGCTGTGTTTGCCAAGTGTTTGTCTCTGTTTGACTGCGCCTCATTAATCTCAGTCTGTATCTTCCTCTGTGTGTCACTTTGGCCGCAATACAGCGTTCTGAATTATACCATGATTCATTGCTGGTCATGGCTTCAGAGCGGCGATAAGGGAAAACATGGTGCTTTGACCAAATGTACAGCATGACTAGTCCGGATACATTTCCTCTTAGTCTAATTTAGCCTACTTATATGCACAAATTAGTATGATGCAATGCTCAGATGAACATTTACAGTGTTAATCAAAGTGACACAAGGGAGCTGCCAACGTGGGGATACAGGAAGTAATGTGGTTACCTGAAAGTGCCTTAAATTAGATTGCAGATTAGGGCTAACAGAATTCATTTTTTCTTTTAAGATTCAAGACTCATTTAATCCTCCAGTTTCCAGATGTTTTCTACGATGAAATGAATCCAAAGCCCATCTTTCAAATGCAAAAACACCTTCAGTAGAAATGTATTTACAAAAAGGAAATTTGTTTACAGTAAAAATGTTTAGCTATGAGACCTACAGTAAATCAGGTGACACAAGTAGGTCGATTTTGTACGGTTAAATTGGAAAAACTAAATTGGTGGTTTAATAGAGCAGCCCCCCGCTGTTATCTTTCACAGCCGAGCAACATACAAGCGCTCCTCCATGAAGTCGTTCCATGCGTCGCGCCATTGGATCTGCCAAACTGTCAGGAAGGCTGCTTTTCCTTTGCATTCATACACAACCCGCAGAATACAAAGTGCAGTCTGCTCTGCCTCCCATCTTATTGCTATCCCTCCCCCTCACTGTCTGTCTGTCCCCCTCCTCCCCTGGAAAGACAGCAGACAGGTGTGGCGGGAGAGGAGACAGATGGCAGGAGAGACTTCTGGGGCAGAAAATAAAATCAGAAGATGTGAAGAAAAGAGGGAATCCAACTGAAACACACATTTTACATTCATGCTGCTTTTTTCTAAACCACCCACATAAACTACACTATAGGCACACACACACACACACACTCACACACACACACTCATACACACGATGCATATGACCTCCATAATAAGCCTTTTTGATGCGTTGGCCTCGAAGCTAATAGGCATGCTGGAGAGTGTGACAGCTTATAACACCACGATGATGGAGATGTCATTGAGCGGCAGTGTTTTATGAGTGACCTGTGTGCTTGTGGCAAAGATTGCATTTCAGGTCCTCGTATCCCATATCTGACAAGGCAGGTATACTGTAATAACGCCTGAAGATTGACACACATGCTGTACAGCGCACACGCACATAAAGAGTGGAGAATTCACACACACACCTATACTGTACACCAATGGATTTTAGCACACACACACACCTTTTGCACTCGGCTTTGTCCTAGCCTTGTCCTGCTTTCAGTCAAGGCCCAGTGCCTCTGGACGGGCCATTGACTCTTGTATCTCATAAAGGTGGCGTATATAGTAAAACCTATATGTCCTCTAGTGTATTGCAGCCCTGTATTAAGGCTAATGGGCCTTGTGGGTAAGCTCTAAAACAGGAGGGCTGATGAAGGTTCACAGCTTTAAAAAGTGACAATAAGCAGGTCTGTTGTTCCTCGTCAAGGATGACGTCGCTGTTAAAGCTGATGTCTGCTTCTACAGAAGGTCGTTTTCTCGTGATGTGTTTCAACTCGTCGATAGAAGGAATCCATCTTTTCTTGTTTATCGTCATCTTCCTTCACCCTTTTCCCTCCGAAAGACTGCAACCACTACTATTTAGAAATATGTATGGCTATTTTACTTGCATCCTTTGGTTACTATAACCCTTTATGATACACTACATTTATACAGTTGTGTACATTTCAAGTTTTTAGACTGTAAGTGTAAATATGCACATTGACATTGGATTTTATCTCGTTGCAGTCATCGCTACAACCTCTGCTTTTACCACTCTTATTTATTTGTGTCTATCTTTTACTGCAGTGAGAGTAGCCAAAGACATTTCTATTCTATTCTTTCAGTCGAACACAAACACCTTAAATTATGTTCTGTATTCATTCATCTCCAACTCTCTGTAATGTAATCAAAATATCATTAACATATCCAATTTTCTTCACTGTTAAAGAAAAAATGGGGACAATTCTGATTCAATGTAATTCGAACATTTGAACTGTTGGATACAAACAGAAGGACGATAGCTCATATATGAGACTTCAAAGGTCTTTAATTTTGAAACTGCACATCAGATTGTCCAGATTCTCTCTGAGTGATTAGATGGGGTGTCCTGCTATCACCCTGAAGTGAAGTAAGTATTTGATTGACTTCGAATGACTCTTTGATTATGGACGGTTTCCATTAAATAATAATCAAAATATAGATGGACAATAAATCTAATTTGAGATTTTAAACAGCATACATTTGAAATTGTGCTCCAGAAAGTAATGTTATTTTAGCAGTGTTGTGAGATGGTGTCAACATCAATTGAATGAGTCACCCAGTGGAAATGTCATATGTCTTCATAACTGTATCCTTACATTTTACATTCACTCAGTTATAATGTGGTAGTTATATACGTAGTATGTTTTAAATGATTATTGATCACATTATATCGTACATATTTCTTAATTTAAGCTCCAGTATATATGAATATGTTTGGTGTGTTTTTTAGGTATATTTGTTTTTGGCCGCTTTTATTTTGAAGGCAGTTTTTACAGGCCTCTACGTAAAGCATAGGATATTCGCGCACTGCAATACACGTGCGGGCTGGCTTGACTGTGTTTTCCGAAGTGGGGGCTGGCTTGACCACAGTCTGTTTACCCAGTGTTTCCTGACATGAAACGCTGTATTTCTCGTTGCTATGTGTTTTTAACGCATATTAACAAACGGGGACATTTCCGGGGACAGTTTCAACCGGGGATAGGGCAATACAAACGGGGGACTGTCCCCAGAAAACGGGGACGTCTGGTCCCCCTACTGTAATGTGTAAAATAATCTATAATAAAGGTTTATTTTGCTGGTTTCAGGGTATTTCCTCCAGACGCTCTTCCCGCCCTCGCAGCGCTCCTTCCAGGGCTGCATGCAGGCGATCCTGCTGGACGACCAACCGGCTGATATGCATGCGGTGGAGAAAGGCATTATGGGTGCTTTTGAGAATGTCAGCCTGGATATGTGCGCAATCATAGACAGGTAAGAGTGATAATGCCTGCATGCACTCACATCCAAACAATCATTCATAAATGTAAATATACACATCCGTTTTATGCAAAGCAATAAAACAGCGGGTCAATAGTGTCATAAATCAAATGGTTTTAAATTAGAAAAATAATATAAACAGAGTCTAAATTGTTTCTAGAGATATATGAGTTAAGGCTGCTGTGTGTGTTACTGCCTATATATACAGTCTATGGTTACTGCACTATAAGACATGCGTGCTTGTGTGTGTGCTTGTCATACTGATAAATGTAATGTATAGTGCTATTTTTGTCATTTTAACTAAAATAAATGGGTAGGTTCCTCCTTGGAAAACTCTGTACAATCTCAAGCAAACATCAAGAAATTGACTATTTTTTTATTCTGAGTATTGCAAAGCTGGATATTCTGCACAGCACGTCCCGATGTTGGCTCTCTGGAAACATTCATTACTACATGTTGACACTTCAATTTATTTCCTTGTCATCTACTAGACAAATACATCTGGAAGGATTTGTCTCATATGGAATCACCGAAAGCTCAATTTGCTGAATCGGATGCCTGTGTGCAAAACGTTTAAACTTCGAAGACTGCTTTGACCTTCAGGAATTAAGCCGTGTCTTCTGTAGACCGAGTTATGCGAGGAACTTCACTGATCTTAAGAAACGGGAAGCACGATCGCACCGTTCAGATAAATGTAGGAAGCTGCAATTAGGAGTTGACCTTGTGCTGATTGGAACAGCTTCTTCCCTGAACTGAGAAATGCGTTTCCAGGATAGGCTTGTCAATAACACTTACCTTCATCAATACCCACTCTCTGAGTAGTAGACACCAGCTGCCACTGCTTGATTAAGATCAATGTTGTCCTCACTTCAAGTGCGGTCTGGATTATCTGGATTCTTCCATTTGGACCAAAGCTTGAGCCATGTTCATTCACACTGATACATATTTCTGTGAATGTGTCAAATGAATGTGAAATAACAAGCTACTCATTTGATCCATTGTTAGTATTAAAGGTCCCATGTCATGGCCATTTCCACTGATCATAATTCCATTGTTGAGGTCTACTAGAATAGATTTATATTGTGCAATTTTCCAAGGTTCGTTGTAGCTCCAATAGCTCCAGCCCCCACCCTCCCTGTGAGCACAGTGTGCTCTGATTGGTCGGGACGTTGTGAATCGTGCTGAGCTCCGTGGAGGTGTTGTTTCCTTGTTTTGCGATACACAGCCAAACACATCCTGAGCACACACAAAGTCACAGCCGAAGTAAAAACAATAAGTGTGGCTTGATATTGAGGAAGAAAAAGTTTGATAAACGCTGTGAGAATGGGTCTGCAGAGAGAATGGGTCTGCAGAGAGAATGGGTCTGCAGAGAGAATTTCGCCGCGATCCCAACTGTCTGTTATCAGCCTGCAGCCAGGGAGGAGAAATCAGCAGAGCTGCCTGCACTGAGTGTGTGAGGAAGTCCGTGGATTGGTCAATTTGGACCAATCAGCGGGGGCTTAACGTAACGGCTCCGCGGACGTAACGTAGCGGCTCCACGGATTGGTCCATTTCGTTCCGGGTACGGTTGACATCATGCATACCCGGAAGAATCAAATGGACAATGACGTATCTCCAACGAGGCGTTTTGGGGAGGTATTTTCTGTGTTAGAGTTTTACTCGCTACAGGGTGTACTTTGAGGGTTTTGACTCTGCAGACCGTTCACATGCAGAAAAACATTCATAACACACAAGGGGACGTGTAACAACCAGAAAAGCATGACATGGGACCTTTACAGTATTGATTGACCCTGGACTGTCATTTTCTTTAGCATTTTCAAAGAAGCTACACTCTACACAACACATTCAGCTCTTACATTTTGATGAAGCCCATCTAGGGATTAGTTTATGGATTTGCTGGCAGCCTTCTGTTATCATTTGTTTGGTATTGCATTGTAAGGTAATGTAGTATGAAATGATTGTTCTTGCAGATTGTGGTGTATTAGCGCTGAGGGTGCTTACTAGCAGCAGGCTGGCTGTGGGCTGGCTTTTAGAATGAATTCATGTTAAGGTCCTTCGCTGTTCACAACAGCCTCCGACCTTTAGCCACATCTCTGTTGTGTTGTGTATCGGCCCGCATTGTGCAGGTGGGCCCTGTGCTGCCATGGAAGATGAATGGGTGCAGTGTTACCATCCAACTAATCAGAGTGTCTTTGAAGACAGTTCAATAGCCCTGTCTGACCTCCTTTTGATCAATGTCGTTCCACTGTGGCATTCTGTTGACGGTGGGAGAAGCAAAACATGCACACAAAGGTATAGAATTCAAATTCACACAATCCTATAGGGGCTCTGCAACACACTCACATAAAACATAAACACACTCTGGAGGTGTTCCTTTGTCTTCATAGGTTTTTCCTCAGACAAAGCCCAGAGCATGTAGTCGGTATAAAGTACCTCTCAGCATCATAGAGCATAACGTCTTTGGGATTGTTAATGCTCATTAATTACATAATGCCATTTAAACAGCACTTGTTAGTGACGCAGATTTAACATTCCAATACATTACTAGGAATTTCCTTTTTTGTATTTACAGTCCATGCAAAAAGTCATGGTTGAATATTATTTAAATACCAAAGGTCGGGCTCAGAGCTCACTCGTATATTCATTCATTTCTCTAAAGCACTATTAGATTTGCAGGCAGGTAAATGTGTGATGTGTCACTTCAGTGTATATTTCTGCATCAGTCAGCCTTAGATAAGCAAATGATTTCAAATCTCTATGTCCTTCCCTCATTCTGCCCACACTTACAATAAAATGCATTTATAAAACTCTATTTCTTCCGAGGCTTTGTTAAACAAGGACCAAAAGCATTGATCTGTAAAAGAGATGATTTATGCCAGATGTAGCTTTAAACTAATGTGCAGTCCCCTTGCAGGAACACAAATAACAATTTGAAGACATTCATTTCCATGCACCCCATAACGTTGTCTCTGACACACCATCAATTACACACAATTCTACACATTGACTTATTAATCAATCACGTGCATCCAGTGAAACTATAAATCTACAATGAAAAACCTGAATCACGATACATTTCATGTCGACAATACGGCTTGCCCAATAACCATTTTTGGTAACACTTTATTTTAAGGTACACAAATTAACCATCAACTAGTTGTTCATCAACATGCATATTAGCAGTATATTGGCTCTTTATCAGTCATTATAAAACACTTATTAATGCCTTATTCTACAAGTAATAAGCCATTAGTTGAGAGTTTTTCCTCAATAACCCCTAATTAGTGCTGATTTGTTGCAAGTGAGGAAGTTGTTGTACATGAGTTTTGGTCTTAATATGCTCTGCTCAATATGGGTCTAATAAGGCAGCAGTACCACAAGAAAAGTAATTCTCACATAATGACACTTAACAAATATGATCTATTCTTATGTAACAAGACATGAAACTATAAGTGTTAATTGTGTCTAAATAACTCAAACTTAAGTATGTAAGTACTACAACTTCCTTACTTGCAACAAATGAGCACTAATTCGAGGGTTATTGAGGAAAAACTCTCAACTAATGGCTTATTACTTGTAGAATATGGTAATGTAGAATAAGGCATTAATAAGTGTTTTATAATGACTAATAAAGAGCCAATATACTGCTAATATGCATGTTGATGAACAACTAGTTGATGGTGAATTTGTGTACAAAGTGTTACCCCATTTTTTCTTGCACCTCGAGGAAAATATTGAAAGTCTGTATCTGCAGTACTTCTTACATGTTTCAGATAGAGACGCTCCACTGTCAGTGCACAGTTGTGTGTCAGCCTCATAGTTACTGGAGACAGCCATCGTCTCGTGTCCATCCAGAGATAAAACGTCTCTTTGCTGCTTAACTCTCTCCCTACGTGACTAAAGAAGAACTCGGCACTTTAAAGGCCCCCCACAGCTCCTATGAGTCCGTTTTTAATCCAGCTGGCTTTCCTCTTAACATCGCTTTGATTCATTCAAATAATCACACTCGGATATTTCAATCACATAAATATTTTGTGTGTGGGCATCCCCCCTCGGGAGAGATTTCCCAGCAGGCCGCAGGCAGATCAAACTGAAACTGGGATGTATTCAGCTTGTATTCAGTTGTTATGTGCTGCTGTGTTCACACTGAGGGGATAACACTGTTTACATGCACTACACTCCTAATTCCAGGTCCCTAGTTGAAATATCACCACTTAATTGAGACAATATAATTATTCCTTCTCTTTTGCTTAAGAAACACAAACTTGTGTATCAAGAATCCCGAATTCTGTCGCATCCTGTTTTTCACAATCACTTAAATTGTGTTTCAATAAATGCAGACACACAATTTAGTTGTTTTACCTTGACATAGTAAAAACACCTTTAATTTGTGGTCAACATTCAAAACAAGCCATGCTTGCTATATCCAGTGTTCAAATTACCCATTTGCTTTCGGGAGCCCTATTTTTCAGAGCACATCCTGTTACTAAATCTGTCACACGCACGCTCTGTTGACTGGCGCAACAGCGCGGATGAGATCAATTGCTATAAAATCACTCTGCTACTAATACAGACGGTGTCACTATGCCGGCGGATGTGGCCGTTGTTGAAGCCTCTTCAGGCTCCGCATCGGCAGGCCTCTCCCTCGGTGTGCAGCTGTCAAACTCGACCCTAACGCCGCTTACAGCCGGCCAACTAAAAGTTGTTCCGTTCACGTTGTCAATTTTAGACTCCTTCGCTTCTTTACTTGTGAATCCAAAAGCTGCGAGGCTTGGCTGTTTTTGTTTCGCCATATTTTTTGTTACAAAGCCAGAGTTAAAAAAATATCAATATGAAAATGTCAAATACCGCGCCGGCATCGCCGCCGTAACCATAGCAACGTAAGTAGCGTAAATAATGCAGCGCCGCCACATACAGATGGCAACACCCAGAGATATTCACAAATATTAAACAAATGTTCAGAAACTGTAATGAACAATAACTATTATTTACAGAAACACAACATTTCTAATCTGTGTGACACAAATATGCACAATGTGTTTGGGCTCCCCCCCATTTCGAACACTGGCTATATCATCTTGTAGTGAAATGTGTCACCATTTTGGAAAAGTGTATTTCTTTCAACAATGAGTATTCCTTGACAGAATCGGTGCTTTGGATTAACACGTAGTCTATAAACTCTATTTTAATTTGGAAAAAAATGCTTTCTTTGTGAGAAACTAAAATATCTCTATTCAAAGTAGTAAGGCTACCATGTCACAATTGCTTTATTTATCGATTTAAATACTCTCGCTTTTGAGCATAATAATATATACATATTGTATACATTTACAATAAAAGGAATCACATGTACTGCACATATTTATAAAAATACTCTCTTATTCTTTCTCAAGGTGTATGCCTAACCACTGTGAGCACGGCGGCCGCTGTAAGCAGACGTGGGACAGTTTCATCTGCACCTGCGATGGGACGGGATACACTGGAGCCACCTGCCACACCTGTGAGTGGAAGTGTGTGTGTGTGTGTGTGTGTGTGTGTGTGTGTGTGTGTGTGTGTATGTGTGTGTGTGTGTGTGTGTGTGTGTGTGTGTGTGTGTGTGTGTGTGTGTGTGTGTTGTGTGTGTGTGTGTGTGTGTGCGTGTGGTGTGTGTGTGTGTGTGTGTGTAGTTGAGTGTTATTTTCCATCACCACTGTGCTCTGTTCCAGTTGTTTGGATTGGCCTCCCTCTGTTTCTCCTTTGAGTGATTAAGCTGTTTCTCTCTCGGAGCCTCAGTCTGAACTTTGATTTTTTTCTGACTGTGGTGTGTTCGGTTCTGAGGAGAGGCAATCCCACCAAAGCACCCGCACAAAGACACAAAGAAAACAGAGTCAGAAAAGCCAGAGGGTTTTTCAAAGGCTTAAAAATGTTAGAATGCCATCCCCTTCTCCCAGGGGTCGCATATTGTTCTCTTTTAAGAGAGGATGGAAGGGAACATGTTGGCCATACTGTAATTGTTCAACATGAAGAAATAAGATAGAAGAATAGAGTCATTTTAAATTACATCGATCATACGGTAAAACAGCCTGATATAGATCAGTTCTTAGGTCGGGTAGGTAAGAATGGAGAAACCAGCTCGAGTGCGCTAGAATTTCAAAGCACTTCAGATATTCATTGCTATCGAGATAAAGAGAGTTATTAAGAGCACGAGAGCATTCCATGGAATATAACACAAAGTGTATCTCGAGCCGGTTTCTCAAACGTACCTACCCCACCTTTAAGACAGTTAGTAACGCATAGGAATAAGAGATAAATGTGATTGTTATTTGTACACAGGACATTTAGTGAGTGATGATGAGGAGATTTTATAGATAATGCATTATAGAAAATGTTTAGTCGGAGTCGCACAAATATAGTCAGCAAGATATCAAGGAGGGAAACCACAAGCAGAGAAAATAATAGAGACAACAAGAATGGAAGAAAGGAAGTCGAGATGAGAATGACATAAACGGTATTAATAAAGAGCTAAGAATAAACAGAGTAAAAGAAAAAAGGCTTTAACTCTGTGAACGCTCTCGCCTCATCAAGGAAGTTTCTCTCTCTGTGAAGTGCAGTTTCTCCTCATCTCTCTGTCACAAACATAACATCAATATGCTGTCAGATAGATTGCTAAAGTGTATGCGGCAAGACACCACTTCTTGACAGGCGCTGAAAAGAGACTGGCAACCGCATGAAATTGCCTTTTGGAAGGAGGAGAAAAACAAATTGAGGACATCAATGAGCTATTTTAGATGCATCCGAACATTCTTCAATTGAATTAGTCTTTGGTCTGACAGAATGTATCATACTTTTCATATGCAAGCTATCTTTGGAGAAGTATACTCTTACTTATTGTGGTATTTATCGTAGCTGTTGGCCTCATATGGTGTTAACATTAATATAGTATAATATCATGTAGTACACTGTGATTCCTAAGCCTACCTTGCTATGAGCATTGAGACGACATGTTGGGGTCTTCACGTGAATTTTCCCAGTTGTTTCATTTTTCCAACCAACAGAACAAGAATGCAAAACAAAGGTCCTTTTTCTCCATGCATCCACTCCATGTCCACATGGATCTGTGGAAATATGGCCAGTTGTTTATCCATAATCCTCCTGACAGACAGATATCCTTTCTTATTCTTATTATCTCTGTGGTTGCTCTCAGCTGCTCTTAGCTTTGTCTCTTATTGTTTTTCTTTCTCTGACACCTACATTTCCCTACGGGGATAAATAAAGCTTTATCTTATATTGAATTGTCACTCAGCCATGTCCAAAGTTATGGTTTTTATTTCTTTATTCTTCTGGTGTGTAATAATAACCTCAGTTGCTATTGGCTTTTTTGTCTTGTTACCTCTTCCTTTAACTGCTCATGTGTCCCTTTACTTCTCCCCCCCCCCCCCAGCTATCTATGAGCCGTCCTGTGAGGCCTATAAGCATCGTGGCCGCTCCTCTGACACCTACTGGATCGACCCTGACGGCAGCGGACCCCTCGGCCCCTTCAAAGTCAATTGCAACATGACAGGTGTGTGCGTTAGTGCCTGGAATCAATGTGTGGGCAGGTGTGTGTGTGTGTGTGCGTGTGTGTGTGTGTGTGTGTGTGTGTGTGTGTGTGTGTGTGTGTGTGTGTGTGTGTGTGTGTGTGTGTGTGTGTGTGTGTGTGTGTGTGTGTGTGTGTGTGTGTGTGTGTGTGTGTGTGTGTGTGTGTGTGTGTGTGTGTCTGTGTGTGTGTGTGTGTGTGTGTGTGTGTCTGTGCGTGTGTACAGGTGTGTGTGCAGGTCCCCACTCTTTCCAGCCAGTGACCTGTGATGGGAGAAAACTCCACCGCCCTCTTCATTCTTAACCTCAGACGGTCGGCACTCTTAAACTGCTATACCTGAGGTTTCCATGGCAACGCGGCCACAGCTGCTGACATTTAGCTCTGAAGGAGCAGCTACCACACACACGCACGGATTCACACACACATCCGCCACAAGCGCATTTGAAACGGGCCTGTTATGCAGAGCTAAGAGTGCTCCAATGATTTGAGTGACACTTCTGCACAAAGACACACACACACAAACACCTGCTGAGCTCCAAGCAAACACACACACACACATACACACACACACACACACACACACACACACACACACACACACACACACACACAGTGGAATAAGTGGAGAGTCTGGAACAGCAGAGCATGCAGGCAGAGCAAAGGCGAGACTTTTAATGAAATGTCACTGCACTCCACTGGCTAGCCCTTAGTCACGCTGAATTGCTCTCTCACACAACCTCAGAAATGTTAAGAGTGTCTCTTCCTCCCACACATACACACACACCTCAGAGGCCTGAAACACACACACACACACATTCCCTGACTGACAGTGTGAATGAACGGAGAGATATCTGAGTGACTGGCTCATGCTTTAACAGCACAGAAGTGTCAATTAAACTCTGGAGGCTCACAGCTGTAACTTAGATTTCACTGCCACCGCCATGACAGACAAACTGCAGTTCTGTGTGTACTGACTTTAACTATCACACTACATATAACTAATTTATTCTCACAGTTGAGTTTAACTTGGTATCGTGTTTGTGTTTTAGAGGACAAAGTGTGGACGACAGTTATGAACAACCTGCCGCCCAAAACTGCAGTGACGGGCTCCAGCAGAGAGAGACGCACCGTCCTGCAGGTCAACTACAGCGCCTCCATGGACCAGGTAACACACACACACACACACTCACATACTAGCATACATTATGGAGGAAGTATTGTGCTGCTCCGTGTAATATTTGACTAAATCAAGAACAGTGTCAATTATTAAAAAAATATTTTAGAGGTATATTGTTGAATATTTGTACAATTTGAGGTTCAACATAGTTTTCAGGTATTTAAACTTCATGCAACAAGACTATCTTCATATTTTTTAGATGTGTTTTGCAACATGCTAAGAGGAACACTCCCAATCAGCAAAGTTCAAATCTATGTACGCCTCACACAGAGTATACTTCCACCAGTTTTCACACACTGTTGTTGGTTGAATTGTGAATCTATTTTTCTCTCCGCTGCACTGTCAACATGTCCTGCTGCTGTATGTCAGGCTGTCTTCTCAGTTGTCTGCAGATCAGAAACTCCTTTATTGTTTTCACTGAAGCCACACTGGGAAGAATAAACTCCCACAGTCCCTCACAGTGACAGTCGGAGCATTCAAGTAGAAAATATTGAAGGTGAACCACGTATAAAACCAAGTTCTCTAATTGTTGCACCTTCATTTGGATTATTCTTTGTTCCGGCCTTCTTTCTAGTCTCTGATGATAAGAGTGGAATGAGTCACCTCTCCCTATAGCTTGTGATGTCCGTAAACACACAGTCTAAATGGAGTCTGTAACCATGGTTATTCTGTGCCTGTTTGGACCAACCTACACCATCAGCAGTGTCATGTACTCTACAGCTAGGGACAACAAAGTACAACCCTCTTCAGATCCAGTTTAAATAAAGAAGCAATACCTTCATCTGTGTGGAGAAATTCACTCTCAATCCGGCTCTCTCACAAACTCCGGCTCTACATGTTGTGTAAAGACACAAGATTTATTTTTGTAATTGTCAGGAGTTGTCACTCTGAGCCACAAGCAAACTGCATGAACTTTAAAAAATGTAACGCTCCAATGGCGAGTGACGGCATGTTTCACCTGCAAGATGACAGGGTTCAGTTGCATATCCCTGCTTTAATGAAGTCCCTTCCTAATTTGTATGGCTCACTTGTTCCATTCTCAGCTTCTCTAAAACACCGGAAGCTAAATGAAAACATTACGGGGCACTATGTTTAATTTCAAATTCTTACATAAAATGGTCCTGTCTGTTTGAATAAGATAAAATAAAAAGACTTGTGTGTGCTTGTGTTTTCAGGTGACATCCATCACCACCAGTGCAGAGTACTGTGAGCAGCTGATCTCCTACAGCTGTCGCATGTCCCGACTGCTCAACACTCCAGGTGAGACGCATCTTTATTCACCGCCGACTCGAGAACACATCACCGAGGGAGGCAGGCTGTTCTGTTCGTCACAGAGCCAGAATGTGATGTGCAATTCATATTAATAACACACTCCTCCCGTCTCCTTCTGTCTGGGGAGGCTGCACAGGGGACACACATTAAACTGGGGTCGTACGGTCATGAGAAACCAGCAAAAATCATCACATTTAAAATGAGTTATTGCAAGGTATTATCACAAGTCTTGGAGAAGTCATGGAAATAATCTCACACAAACGAGTGTGCAGTTTCATTAGAATCGTATATCATATAAGAATATTAGAATCATATAAATACTTACTTTCTGCAATGACCGGAGTTAAAAATCGGACAGCCCTGTCGAATAATAATCGATTTACAATTATTAATACTATTACTATTATTAGCATTAGTCTATATTTTGGTTGAAATTAAGCCAGAAAAAAAAAAAAATACATAAATAATAATTAAAAAAATATAAATATAATCGAATTTTAAAAATAATTTTCGATTATGGAGACTGTAACGAATATTCGAATAATCGCTGACATCCCTATTACAGGTTGTATTCCAGAGAAATGTTCATTTGCAGGAGGTAAATTGGGATGCAAACGTTGTATTTGGTTAGTCTTAGTCTAAGTCTAAGTGTTTGGCATGATGTGATGATTGATATTTCGAACACTGGCAAGGCAATCGAAGTCTAACTGCAGGATAAGAAGAAAATCTCTGCTGGAGGTTTGAAGCAGAATGATGAGAAGCATACTGTTGCTGTTAATGCTCCATGAAGTTATTGTGTAAATATAAGGCATAGTTGGTTTAAGTCGTTTTGACTCAAAAGACAACAAGTTCCTACATGATACTGCTGCCTTGTTCTGCTGTTCTGTGTAACTATAAAACATGTATTTACTTAGTTTTAGTTATTATTTCCGTCTCCTTGTTGCCGCCTACTAATTCATGTTGTTTAAAGCCAGAATCCCAATCCCTATGGTGGCTTGTGTGAAGAATAATCTTCTGGGATTCAATGCAGAGCCAATGTTGAAGAATTGGAGACGGAGAATCTTTCATCAAACACGGAGATTTATTGAAGTAACGGCCGGAGAGGATACACTCAGTTTCATACAGTTAACCGTCTTCCACCGAGCGGACTCTCTGAAAGGTTGAACAAAACACACCCAATATATATATTGAAACAAACGGATCTGAGATTTATGCGCCTGTCTCTGTAACTATAACACACGTACACACTGCAGGGAAACTCAGAGGCACCGGATAGCCCCCCTTTCTTCAGAAAGCCAGGCGTCCGACCTTTGAGTTGACCCTGAGAACGACATGATGATATTTTCACAGATTGAGGAACAACACTCTTAACCAGAGAAGAAGCTCTGCAGATAGGGTCCTAATTCCATATAAGGAGACAGACATGATTAAAATATTTCCCTAACAGCTTGGCTTTCATTCCCCCACATTTGAGCTGTGTCTTTCATCCGGTGTTACGCTGCTCCACAGATGGAGGAAATGAAACAGAGAGTTGGATGTGAGCTGTTGCCTGGCTGGGCTCACGCTCAGTAGATTAGCTTGGATAACATTCATTCGCATTAGATTCGTCTGGACTCAGCAGGTTTGGCTGTAATTTGTTCGAGCGAGCCCTGGCAGGGTTTCCTCTCAGTTTGGTTTGGATTAGTTAGGTTGGCTAGTGAAACGGTGGAGTTGTGTTAGGTTTGTCGTGGATTAGGGGCGCTTGATTTGTCTGATGGCTGGGTTTACTGGAGTTTCGAAAGAGTTCTGAATGGTTTGTATGCAGTGGAGATGAAGGCTTCACGCTGCTTTTATTCTTTTTGAGCTCAGTCTGTGTCAAAGCTTGGTATTTAGTATAATATCTTGTTTGAGGAAGACATCAGTGTGTGTGTGTGTGTGTGTGTGTGCATAGTTTTATTCCCAGTGTGTTTTCCCCCATGAGAATAACAAGCTTGTTGTCATTGGCAGATCTATCTTGTTTGCCTTTTTACTCTTTTACTCTCTCCTCTGGCAACTCTTTCTCTCTCACACACACAGCTTCATAAAGAAAAGACACTCCTGGCAATTAGAGTGAGTGAGAGGAGAAAGTAAGTGGGTGAGGGGGGGAGAGAGTTTTCTGGTTTAATTGAGGTGTGCCTGTGCATGTGTGTCCACGGTCCTTAATTGACTGAGTGGGACTAAAGCAGCAGGTGGTTAGTAACAGTGGGGTATTAGTGCAGCAGACCAAAACTTTGCCATTAACTTCCACTGCACTGAGAGACAGCGCCTATCTACACACACCTTATTAAAACACTCTTTTTTTACACACACACATTTTCTCATTCACACAACATTCTCCCATTCTTCACCTCCAATTTTTCCTCACCTTCCCCGCCCCATCCCTCCTCCACACATGTACCCTCACTCACACCCCCTGCCAGCACCACACACACACTGTCAGTCAGTCCTTCATTAACTAGTTTACTCCTAATTCACTACCTTGCAAGTGAGGGAAATCCAATTACCAGTTTAGAATGACTGAGGAAGTACGACCGGGGAAAATCATTTACTCAAAAATATGCTTCATAAATTACCTGTCAACTTTCATCAAATTACCCTGTCAACAGCATTTTCTCTGGCAAACACGCATGGCCACGTACACACACACACACACACACACACACACACACACACACACTTCCACCATTCTTCTCATGCAGATCTCATCTATAACCCTGGTGTGGCATTTTAGAGCTAAACGAAGCGTTAAATGGGAATTACCACTAATTTGGACTCGGGCAATAATTGTCCTAATTGTTTGACCCCTTCTTCTTCTTCTTCTTCTTCTTCTTCTTCTTCTTCTTCTTCTTCTTCTTCTTCTTCTTCTTCTTCTTCTTCTTCTTCTTCTTCTTCTTCTTCTTCTTCTTCTTCTTCTTCTTCTTCTTCTTCTTCTTCGTCTTCTTCTTCTTCTTCTTCTTCTTCTTCTTCTTCTTCTTCTTCATCCCTCTCACATATTGTGTCCCTTTTTCTTTTTGATTACCTCTATTTCAAATACATCCTGCACCTGCAAACAGCTTGTCTCTGTGCAACATTTGCTCATTCGCAAGAGGGGGGAATAAGATAATGGGCGGGCGTGATGCTGATGCATGAAGCTACACACACACACAAAGACACAAGGCAATATTTCCATTTCCCCCCCCACACTTTCTTCTATCTCATCTCTTCCTCTCTCCACTGCTCCCCATCTTCTTCTGCATCCACATTTATCAATTTATATCTCCCCTCCTCTCCCTTTGTTTTCCCTCTTCAACCCATTTACCATTTCAAGGCTCCATTTTCTCCCATTCTTCACCTCCAATTTTTCCGCACATTATTTTCTTCCTTCATTTTTAAATATTCGTCTCCTTCCCCGCCCCATCCCTCCTCCACACATGTACCCTCACTCTGGTGAACACTATTTCCATTAGTGTTGGAATAACGGCTTAACGGGAGAATTAGCCCCCTTCACTAATGATTTAGAATCATTCCTTTCAGCGTAAACAACCTGTAAACAACCGATGGCACAAGCTCGCACAAAACAAGCCCTGGCGATCGTTCTCTGACACACACACACACACACACACACACACACACAGAGGAGTTATACTAAAGTGTGCGAGGCTTTGCATCGGTGTGGGAAGGTCATACATGTCACTATAACATGTGTCTGGCTGAGCATCACACATCAGTTTCAGCACCTCATTATGTGTGGAAGTAGCTTTTTCTAGTAGCTGCTTATCTTTCAATGTTTTTAAGTTAATTATTTCTTATCTGCCAGGAACGATTTTTGCAGTAAATAACAAGACCGTGAAAGTCTTCTGCATACAAGCCTTTTCACACATAGTTGTGTCTTTGTTTCTAAACCGTTGCAAACTGCTTGGGCAAAATTAAATCAGTTCCATGATCTAACAGCGCTTTTGTTACGGTTGGTTAGGATTAGACATGAATCATGTTGGTTAAGTTGTGGCAAAAACCTTTTTTACTAATAAGCACTTGGTTTATGTTAGGGGAAGAACCACAGTCATGATTAAAAGAAGAACATATTGAGTGTTCGTGGGAAATAAGAAAAGGACTGTGGTCTCAAGTCTTGAGGTTTGCTGCTGCTGCTGCTGCTGCGTTCACTTGCTATTGCTGCGTTTCATGTTCCTGCTGCGTTTCATGTTGCTGCTGCTCGCCTTCCCCCCCACCACCCCAGCTTCCGCCCCAGCTTCCACCCCAGCTCCACCTCAGCATCCCCCCAGCTTCCACCCCAGCCACCAACCCCAGCCTCCAGTCCAGCTTCCACCCCAGCTTCCACCCCAGCTCCACCTTAGCATCCCCCCAGCCTCCACCCCAGCTTCCACCCCAGCTTCCACCCCACCACTACCCCAGCTTCCACCCCAGCTTCCACCCCCAGCCACCAACCCCAGCCTCCACCCCAGCTTCCAGCCCACCACTACCCCAGCTTCCAGCCCACCACTACCCCAGCTTCCACCCCACCACCACCCCAGCTTCCACCCCACCACTACCCCAGCTTCCACCCCAGCTTCCACCCCCAGCCACCAACCCCAGCCTCCACCCCAGCTTCCAGCCCACCACTACCCCAGCTTCCACCCCACCACCACCCCAGCTTCCACCCCACCACTACCCCAGCTTCGACCCCAGCTTCCACCCCAGCCACCAACCCAAGCCACCAACCCCAGCCTCCACCCCAGCTTCCAGCCCACCACTACCCCAGCTTCCACCCCACCACCACCCCAGCTCCACCCCACCACTACCCCAGCTTCCACCCCACCACCACCCCAGCTTCCACCCCACCACTACCCCAGCTTCCACCCCAGCTTCCACCCCCAGCCACCAACCCCAGCCTCCACCCCAGCTTCCAGCCCACCACTACCCCAGCTTCCACCCCACCACCACCCCAGCTTCCACCCCACCACTACCCCAGCTTCGACCCCAGCTTCCACCCCAGCCACCAACCCAAGCCACCAACCCCAGCCTCCACCCCAGCTTCCACCCCACCACTACCCCAGCTTCCACCCCAGCTGCACCCCAGCTTCCACCCCCACCACCACCCCAGCTTCCACCCCAGCTTCCACCCCCAGCTCCACCCCAGCTTCCACCCCAGCTTCCACCCCAGCTTCCACCCCAGCTCCACCCCAGCTTCCACCCCACCACTACCCCAGCTTCCACCCCAGCTTCCACCCCAGCTTCCACCCCACCACCACCCCAGCTTCCACCCCAGCTTCCACCCCACCACCACCCCTACTTCCACCCCACCACCACCACCCCAGCGTCCACCCCCAGCACCACCCAGCTTCCACGCAGCTTCCACCCCCAGCTCCACCCCAGCTTCCACCCCACCACCACCCCAGCTTCCACCCCAGCTCCACCCCCAGCTTCCCACCCCCACCAACACCCCAGCTTCCACCCCACCACCACCCCTACTTCCACCCCACCACCACCCCAGCTTCCACGCCAGCTCCACCCCAGCTTCCACCTCACCACCACCCCAGCTTCCACCCCACCAGCTTCCACCCCAGCTTCCACCTCCCCAGCTTCCACCTCACCACCACCCCAGCTTCCACCCCAGCTTCCACCTCACCACCACCCCAGCTTCCACCCCAGCTTCCACCCTACCACCACCCCAGTTTCCACCCCACCACCACCCCAGCACCCCAGCTTCCACCCCACCACCACCCCAGCTTCCACCTCAGCTTCCACCCCAGCTTCCACCACCCCAGCACCCCAGCTTCCACCTCAGCTTCCACCCCAGCTTCCACCTGTAGGCTCGGGGATAGTTATCTAATCATCACTCAATGTTCTTTGTAAATCTGTGGAGTGATGAGGCCCGAGCCGAGACGCCAAACTCAAACGATATGCTGCTTCTAATAAACATATTAAGAAACACGTGAGTTGTCTGACTGAAATAGAAGCGTTTGATTATTTTAATAATGACCGTATACTGACAAACTCATCTCCCTGTTTTTATTAATGAACGTCCAGTAGTCTTGCTAGATTAGAGCTACAAACCAAAAACACAAACTCTAACATGTAGCAACAGAACTACTAAAACTTTTTCTTTCCACACACAGACTCCACCAATTCATTCACTCACACATGGTGTTGTTCTCTTGCTTTGTCAGAGTTGCCTGAAGCGATTGATAGAATCATTTCTAGAATCCAGGCTAATGAAGAGAGAAATGTTTCCATCGAATAAATGAGCTCATTAATCCAGGGAACCGCTCCTCGTCGGATGTACGAGTGTTCTGTGTACAGAGCAGACGTTTTCTGATGTCAAAAAGTATTGTTTCCGTCACTTAGACACAAAAACATGGGGAAATTGATGTCAAAATTCCCCATGTTTTTCTTAAAATAGAAACAAAAGTTGAAGTATCAATGGCAGCAGTTAATGATTTACGATAGTAATGTGATCATGTCTGCTGATAGTGCTGCATATCCAACACCTTCTCTTCCTGTCAGCAAAATGACATCTAATTAATCTTGGGTCAAGTCATAGCTGCAATAGCCAATGGTATTGTTATCCAGTAATGTCAAAAGTAAACGCTGTCTTTATGAAATGCTTTATTTCAGGATTTCATTATTAAAGTGTTGTATTAGCATATTTATTGGTTGTTAAACTGTAACATAACAAATATCTGGTAAAAGGCAGGTTTATATAGTAGACGGATGGAAAGAGAGAAAGATTACAGAGTCTGGGGAATCAAATGGAGAAACCTGGACAAAGAGAAAGTAGTAAAAAGAGAGCAATTGAAAGTGTGAACTGTTCTCAAAGCTGTCACACACTTCGGTGCAGGTCGAGTCTAAATGACCGTTCTCTCTTTACCCCTGCTCTGATATTGAGGTGTGGAGTAGGGGGCTCAGTTAAAAAAACGGGCTTGGGACCACAGATTAACTGGTGGCCCACAGAGGTGACAACACCAGAAAGCTTCATCTACCGGCTTTAGAAAGTATTACTCAGCTTTGTTGTCCCTGATAAAACACGGAACAACTTGAACAAGGCAGAGAAAAACGTTCTAAAACCAATAAATACGAGGCAGTCTTTGGCCATTAAATATGACGTCTCAGGTTCTGTCCAACCAAATAAATCAAGTTTATTGTCAAGTGAAATGTATTGTTGTATATAAACACAGGAAGAGACATTTAGAAGTACAATATGACCAAATATAGAGATATTATTTTAAAAAAAACTATCATGAAAACAAAAGAAAGTCAATAGAATTATAATATTTATACTGTAAGGAGTAGAAATATACAAACAAATAAATACATTTAGAATATGACAGATTACTGTTAAACATATGTGTGTTGGGGAATAATGTGCCCTGCATGTCCTCCTTCGCCCTCGGACGCAGCGGACCAACCTTGAGCAGCCGTTATCTCCCATAAGAACACATCCTTCTCGGGGTGTAGATGACTCCGAGCCATAACCGACAACAACTGGGATTCAGTGTCCTCAGCTGTTTAGTCTATCTATTGAAGAATGTTGATTATTCTCTCTGAACTAGTTAAACCCTGGAGCTACAGGAAGGCTCTTCAGGATTGATTGTGGCATCTCAACCGTGTGGTCAACTCGTGGCCCTGTGACATGTCTTGTGAATTCTCCGGCTGAAGCTCTTAAAAAAACATCAGTGTTTGCTCCAGCTCTCCTCGTGTCTCTCTCTGAGTCCTGACTCCAATTGCTTCAGAGGTTTGCCCACAATGTGCACTATAGCAACATTATAAAATGGAAGAGCTGGGCAGTTTTAAAAGTGGAGTTATTGTGCAGAGATGTGTTGAAAAAGACAAAAGAAACGAGTAAAATCGAGAATCTAAGACATTAAATAATGCTAAGAAGAGTAAGAATATAAGGATTATTCATATTATACTAATTTATAAATGAAAAGAATAGGGGAGACAGGAACTGCAAAATGAATTCACCGTATTATACACTTGGATTCAAAATGTATATTTAATGAGAAGTGATACAAGGTTTTATATTTACCTGTCACTCAACGTGATGTTGTTTTAATGACTCGGAGATACGATAGCTCATAAACTGTGGTGTAAAAGAGTCCTAACAACTGTGAAGTAAACCTTAGTCTTTGGTCTAACGAGAGGATGAGAGTCAAAGGAGGTGAAGGAGGGATGGACAGAAGAGACGGAGGTGGCCAGAGATGTCAGGTTGCAGATAATAAGTGTGTGTGTGTGTGTGTGTGTGTGTGTGTGTGTGTGTGTGTGTGTGTGTGTGTGTGTGTGTGTGTGTGTGCGTTGTCACAGGTCTTACATCGACCCCTAATGATCTGGTTAACTCTTAGTTTATGTGTTTTCTCCTGTTCGTGGTTTTTGATGCTCATCATTAACCTTTACAAATGCAGCCGCGATATACGATTTGTTTTTTACTCCGTCGCCTTAGCTCTTAAACTTTAGGGCTCTGCAAAACAAACAAGTACCAATCATGGCTCACCGCTGTGAAATGTGAACAAGGATAGCTAACATTGAGCTTTATGTTTTATTGGAAAGTAAGAAATCCATAATCTAAAAAGACCACCTTGTTTTCGTTGTTTTTACTGCTGATTAAAAACAAGTAAGATTATTCTTACGAGGATCCAAGGTGTTGGCTTTCAACCGGGTGGGGATGGCGTCATTACTAATTTTAACATCCCTCTATATTATATCTATTATCCCTTTTTATTGTGCACGGCCACGTCTTTCATTACCCGGCTAATGTTCTGGTTACAGTGTCATTAATTTGTGAAGGCACTCAAGGCAAGAAGCAAAGTCAGGGGCCGAGAGAAAACCAAGCTAATATATCGAAAGACAAGAGAGGGAGAACTATCACCTCCTCGGGCGTCTCCCACCCCTCACCCCTGTGTCCGTCTTCCCTCTCCTCACCCCCTGTAGACAACATGCTAATTAACGTTCAAGTATCTCAAAGGATGAGAAGTTGCCTCCGTTAAAGGTTGCAGGCGGCTTCTTGCCCCCCACCCATTACAGGCAGGGGAGCTGAGGGGCTCACTGAGTTGATAAGAGGCGCTGGAGGCTCGTGTGTAAAGTTAGGCTTTATATAGAACAGCAAATTAATGGAGGAAATCAGCCTGAAACCTTTTCACAGCCTTTCAGATAAGATTAGAACTGCAGATACTTGAGGTGGGTTAAGGCTTGCTCATGGGAAACAACAATGACGGCATTTAACAAAGTACTTTTATTCAATTACTGTACTTAAGCGTTATTTTTAGGAGTTTTTCCATTGTATGCTACTTTATACTTCTACTCTACTTCGTGTGTGTGTGTGGGATTTTTTTTTAAGTGACAAAGTTGTGTTTTGTTAGAAAGACTATTAACGGAAAAGAGCAACAAAGTGTGATCCGTCACAGCGAAGCCATTTTGATTCACATCCCATAATGTTGCCACGGTGACGCGTCATTGCCTGGGATAATGTCGTCATATGTTGTGTTGACAGAGTCGTGTGTCTTGTCGTCTACCTGAGTGCAACACTTACAGCTCACAGGTGACGAGAGAGAGGGAGGAGAACATGTTACAGTACATTAAGTTGGAGTAATAAGGTGTTTGCAAGGGTCTCTCTTTTTACCTTTTACTTCCTCGGTTACACTTTTTCTTCCTTGGTATTTATTTCTCCCTCTTTTTTTATTGAGTTTGTCAAATTCGCACACAGTCTCTTAATGTCACATATGAGTTACGGCCATTTTGTGTCACTGCAAACAACAGTTCGTATGATATCATGCAACAAAGTTTCCTAATTTCTATGGAAACCGAACTATGTTAATGTCTGATGGTGATCTCTGTGGATGGATTGTGTGTGTGTGTGTGTGTGTGTGTGTGTGTGTGTGTGTGTGTGTGTGTGTGTGTGTGTGTGTGTGTGTGTGTGTGTGTGTGTGTGTGTGTGTGTGTGTGTGTGTGTGTGTGTGTGTGTGTGTGTGTGTATGTGTATTGGCATTGCCATAGACTGAGCTTGTCATGCCTGCTGCCCATTGGCTGTAGCATTCATCCAACATGTCAAATACTCAAATTGTGCTTTAACAGAAGCAGAGATAATAAGTCGCCATCGTGGAATTGAAACGCTTTCATATTCCCTTTAGTACAGACTTGAACATCTAATTCCTAGTTCTCCAAACATTTTAAACACATCACTGGAAGTGTTTTCACGCAAACAGTAAGACTCTATTTTAAGAGTTATTCATTAAATATCATAAGAAATGTGTAGTGCTGTTAACACGTGTTTTTTCCGTGTGAGAGAAATGCGTGTGATGTACCTGCAACTCTGGAAGCTGAAATCTGTTTGAGGGCTCAGCCAGAGATCAAAAGGTCTCCGTCGCTCTCTGTTACGTTTAGCTCGAGGTAAACTAGTTCACACTCACAAGTAGAAGCTCCTGTTGAAGTTCTCATTCACTATAAATGCATTAGAACGGAAAATCGAACACTGCCAATAAGAACGGAGCACGCACGCTGAGATATACTGAGATATCTGAAGACAGAAAGTCAACATCACAAAGAGAAACTTCTCCAAGCGCTCTTAGCATTAGCATCCAAATGCTGTTCAATGACAAAGCGCTTTATTAAAAACAGTCACATACAGGCTTAAGATAATTGACTTTGAAATATTGTTATTGTAAACTTTAGTCCACTTATCATTCTGTAACTTCTGATCTAAGTCTTTAATTAATTTTTAAATTCAAATCCATAATACATGAAAAGGGTAAGATTATTAATACTGTATCATAATTAAATATATTATAATTTTACCCTTCAGATACTTAACTGTAATTGTCTATAGTTGGAGTTTATAGTTGGAGCAATACTTCTACTTTTACAGTTTCCATAACAGCTGCTCGCAAATGACAGGAGTGATTGACATGAGCATAATTTAAAATGTTCTCACTTTAACCTCCGTGCTGGATGTTAAAGATTTATACATGCAATTAAAATATGTAAATTCAAAAGTGTTTTACCTGTTTTAATGCAATGCTGCACTTTGCAGTCCTGATTACAGTCTATTGTTTCCGAGCATCCTCAAATAGCTCTAGCAAGTATATTTTTTTCCTGTTAAAATTAGACATCACTCATTAAGAAGAGCGTACAAGAGAGTCCATTATCCTTACCAGCACTCAGCACATAGTAATCATTTGCTAATGTTGTTTTGTTACTGCCACTGTGAGCATTACTGTTCAACATTAAACTGGCTAATGGTGTTCTGGGACTGAAGTAAAGGC
Organism: Harpagifer antarcticus; assembly: GCA_902827135.1. Taxonomy (NCBI): domain Eukaryota; kingdom Metazoa; phylum Chordata; class Actinopteri; order Perciformes; family Harpagiferidae; genus Harpagifer; species Harpagifer antarcticus. The sequence continues at coordinate 339,318 of CADEHL010000984.1, forward strand.
AGGGCACGTGAGTTTCAGCCGTGGTGAGAGTGTGTTCTTCACCTCATAAAATATTTGGAGAGTGTAAGCTGCACACAAAACCAGACATTCCCAGAAAATAGGGATGTTTCTAGAAAGAGCAAACAAGTGGATGCTGTGCTCTTGTGTCTCAAATGTCTCTTGAATTCTCAGAAACCCGAGGGTTATTCTAAAACACCGAGGATCAGACGTATCAACGAGCACAAATGCAACATCTTCTCAGTAAAGTTACACAAAGCATGTCTTTACCTTTTATTACTTCTTTATTTATGTTTCTTTTCTGCTCTTACTCTTCTTCCTGTTGTCTATCCTCCATCTTCCATATTCAGTATTTATACTCTCCGTCTTTTATTCTATGAAATGTTCTGTGCTGTAGGGTTGGCCTCAGGCACAACATATATAAATGCACCACACACACACACACACACACACACACGTTAATGCAGGAGAGCTCTCAGACAGATCTAACGAACAACACGTTGTATTGCTCCGGCTTCACATTCTTAAAGAAGAATTTCCAATCCTGCATTCATTGATGTTGATAATGGTGCGTGTGCGTGTTTCATAAGCACTCTGGCTGATGGACCACATACATTGAGCATTGGAATGCATGCATTGTATGCCGATACATCTATAGAGGTGTGTGTGTGTGTGTGTGTGTGTGTGTGTGTGTGTGTGTGTGTGTGTGTGTGTGTGTGTGTGTGTGTGTGTGTGTGTGTGTGTGTTGTGTGTGTTGTGTTGTGTGTGTGTGTGTGTGTGTGTGTGTGTGTGTGTGTGTGTGTGTGTGTGTGTGTGTGTGTGTGTGTGTCACTTTCACTTCTCTAGGGATTCAGTCAAAGTCATTCACAACAGTTTCTGAATATCAGGTTCGTGGTGGATTTAGGTAATGTGTCATCCTGGATCTTTTAATCGTGCATGGTGTTGAGCTACTTCAGCTACAGATCTGACCTTTAAAGATAAGACAGAGCTGTTAGCGGTGAAATCTCATTAACTTGATGTGTAATTATTCAGCCGGGTGTGTCTTTTTTTAGTACAGATTAATGTGATTTAAAGTTGAAGGAAATTGTTCACCTTCATTTATTAAATTCAACCTGAAAAATATATATGTTTTTATAAATACTCGTGTTTTTTCCATACGAAGATTTCTTTTAAATGAACCTGTCAGATACTTTTGAATTGTAAGTCAGTTGTATATCAGGGGGTCCGCGGGGTCTTGCAAAGTATTAAAAGTTGATAAATCAATTTAGCAAAAATTAAGGCTATTAAAAAGTACTAAAAAGTATTAAACGGCATGTTCAAGGTATTACATGTTGTAGCTTGTTTTCAATAAGTATATAACTTGTCCAAAGAGGTTGTGTTCTACAGTCTGCCTGAGTGTCATCATTCTGGGTTTCTCAACAAGTGTTTTGCACAGTAAGTTTGTAGAGCTTTAGGAGGCTTGCAACCGCTTGCCTCAATAATGTTGTTTTGTTGCTCGGCTCAACTTACTTTTACATTTCTCTTCACGTAATGATCTCGCAGCACATCCCTGAAGGTCCTCTCACCAACACAGATGCACGTCACACCCTTCAGAGGACATGTTGTATCATGAGCAGCCAATATGTGTGAAGTTATTACAGACTGTCACATGCAATCATGCAACATTACCAATGCTCCAAAGTGTCTTCGTGCTGTCTTTATAGTTACGTTTTCTTTAGTGCTATTGTTCTGCAGTTGGAACTATGTGGTCTGCAGTGTTAATAATAGATGTGTTAGTAGGTAATGTCTGAGTGTGACAGAACCCCAATTTTGTCTTGAAATCGTGGTAACCTAATGAAATCAGGTTAGAGTCAACTAATGAAATCAGGTTAGAGTCAAGAACAAAACGTTGACATGTAGTGGACTATCAGACTCCGCAGCAAGTGTGTTCATGTTGGAAGTTTTTTAACTTGCCAACTGTGAACAAATCAATCAGTTTTACACGTATCATAATTGAGCTTGATTCATCGTCTTCTCCTTTCACAGGTTGAGACATGTTGAAGCATTTTATTTGTTTCTTTGACAGAGTTAAGATTTCATTATTGGCTGCTTTTAAGCACAGAAGTAATGGTGGGAAAGCCGATCAAACCTCAGAGATGGACAGCAATAGCACTGAGCCTAACTCACACTTGTGTCCAACTCGAGAGCAGGACGAAGGAAAACGATGCATGTTGCAGCAGCATAGTGATGAGAAGAGGGGGAAATAGAGAGAAGTGGTCTTGTAAGACAGTCAGAGATTGATGTGGAGTGACCGAGAAGGAAAGAAACAAGGAGGGAGAAGAGACGGATATTAGTTTGTTTCTGCCGCTTGCTCTGATATGTCGGTACTAATGTCCCAGAAAGCCTTGAATACCACAGCTAACCCAAACATATCCTCCTTAATGGGATTTTCTGAGCTGTACTTGCTGCCTCTCACGTGCACACCCCCCCCCCCCCCCCCACACTGCACCCCCCCCCCCCCCTCCAACACCATATGGCCCCCGCCTGGCGGAAAGATATAAGGCAAATGGAAAAATGGAAACGGCTCGCGTGAGGAATAATCATTATGTTGTCTTCTCATTTGTGACAAACTGAGGGGTTGATCTCCATCCTGAAAGCTTTTCTTTGGCACTTCCTCGCCTCTGCATTTGTCCTCCCCAAGGTTGCCGGGGACAACAGATGCACGGCGAGCTGTGACCACAAACTGATCATCAAACACAGCGGTTTCGGTGATGGATTACTCGGGCTCGAGGATCCTGCTCCGTTATGAAGACATGCATTTGCATACTAATGGTCTCACTGCCTTCTTTCTACCTGCGTCCGCTTCTCACACTCATATATATTACCAAGCATTTCCAGTGTCAGCGGTGTTTATGCATGCAGCGGAGTGTCTGCATCTGCAAGTGCACGGTTTATTAGCGTCTGTGAGTGTGTACGCGGCGATCACTGGAGGCAGTTTGAACGCAGCGCTTGGATTACAGCGGGATATTGGGGCACAGAGAGATTAGACCAATTGGAAAAACAACAGGAAGAGAACAGAGGAAATATCACTGAGTGGTGCTAATGAAGCATCACGGGGCGGGAAGTTGATTATCCGACTTGACCTTGAGAGGCTTTAGAAAGAATCCAGGGAAAGTTAGAGAGAGTTGGAGTGTGTGTGTGTGTGTGTGTGTGGTGTGTGTGTGTTGTGTGTGTGTGTGTGTGTGTGTGTGTGTGTGTGTGTGTGTGTGTGTGTGTGTGTGTGTGTGTGTGTGTCAGATTGTGTTGTTTTTCGTGACGACGACGCATCTCTGTGGAGCGGTTTTCGGTCTGGTTTTCCGCACAGGGAGCATAAACAAACTAATGAATATTCACGATGTTTGTCTTATCGAACGTTAGTGTACCAACGCGCCATTCTGTTGTAATTACTCAGCTCCAATTGTTTGTGTGTGTGTGTTTGTGTACATTGCTCGTGTGTCATACTGCGTGTTTGTACACACAGCCTGTGATTCCTGAGTGCTGGTACATATGACGTCTTCCTGAGTATCAACAAAAGGCAGATTTACCGTCAACTTGACAAAGCCCTTATGTCAAAAACACTCCTTGTATTTATGATATTGTCCACCTCTTTGGTTTGGCACCTGTCTAACTTGCATTACAATTGGAACTTGACATTTGTTAAAGAACGATAGAGCAGGATTGTCATTTAAGGAACATTTGATCTGTATAAAAGTGTTTTTTCCTCCATGCATGCAGCTTATAGCTCCTGGATGTGTGCTCTGAGTCCTAGTATGTAGGCTATCGTGATCAAATATATCAAACAGATGGATGAATATTTAATTTGCTTGCACTTCAGAAAGTTCACTCCATAATCTGGGATTCAATCCAATGTCAATTTGAGTTTCTTGATGTTACATTACATTACATTACATGTCATTTGTTAGACGCTTGTATCCAAAGCGACTTACATACATTCAGTTCTGTGGACAATCCCCTCAGGGGCAATTTGGGGTGAAGTGTCTCAGGGACACAACGACATGCTGACTGCAGTGGGACTCGAACTTGCTATCCCTGATTCAAAGTTCAGCGCACTATACCACTGAGCCACAGCCTCCCTGTTCTTTTTAGCATTGTTCTCAATTTCCAATTCAAAGTTGTGGTATTAATGTGATTGTCTAATAGTTTAAGGAACTACCTATGATATGAGAAAACCTGAGAAAAAAACTTGCCTTGACTTTTGATGGTTTAAAACAAAAGTGGAGTTCATGTGTTATCATTTAATTCAACCACACCTAGAAAGGCATTTTGTTAAAGCCCCCTGAGAACAGACTAACAAAGTACCTCGCCTCAGTGTTTTCAATAGTCCCAAAGGGCAATTGATTTGGATTACGATGAAAGAACCTCAGTAATGTTATGCAGCAACAACAGAACGTGGGCACAGCTTTGTAGTTAATACCTTCATAAAGTACAAACAGCAGTTGATTGTTGAAGTGTTAACGCAAGGATGGGAACAAAATTAGAGCGGGAAGTTAAATGCTTTGTGCTTTTTAGTCTGTGTGCCTATTAGTCGTGTGGTCGGATGCCAACAGGCGGTTGTGGAAGAGAGACACAAAGAGAGGAGGAGAAAGTGAGTTGGAGGACTGTTGTAATACTCATTAAACCATTAGAAGAAGTAACAGCTGGACACACACCACCATCTGCAGCGAGTTTCCTCTCTAAACAAGACTTTTTAACCTGATCGCTCACACACACTCACACAACCTAATTCTCTCACACACACCGATCTGTCCTCTCTGTTTCCCACACACAGTCCAATCTATGAGTATCACACACAAGTGCACACACACACACACACACCCAGACACACTGAACCTTCCCAACCCCACAAGTCCTTAATTTTCCAGCTGTGTAGGCAAGCAGCAGTGGGCAGTTTGTCCACTGACAAGGGTCACCAACCCGGGGGAGAGCGCTCTCTGTCTCTCCCCTCTCTGCCTGGATGACTGGAGCGTGGGCAGCGAGATAAACACTCGAAGAGGGAGAAGAGAGGGAGGGAGGTGGAAATGGAGCGCAGATGGGTGGGGCGGCACACAGAGCGAGAGAAATAAGAGAGCGTGATGAGGAGAGGAGGGCGAGTGAGGAGGAAAGAAAGATGGAGCCGGGTCAGGGAGGAAGCTTGAAGGGCGGAGGTGAAGATGGGAAAGGGGGTGATGTCGGGGAGGGGGTCCAATCAACCACAGCGTGATGGATCACGATGTTAGCGGATAAGACGGGTTGAGATGGGGCAGGAGCGGCTTGTCGAGAGCTGCTTTTGTCAGGAGGCAACACACACACAATCACACACATAGTCACACACACACACACACAGTCACACACACACAGTCACAGCCACAGTGACACCAGCAGCGAGGCAAGAGAAGGAGCAGAGAGTTGAAGGGCTAATGTATTTTTTTGAAGACGTATCTGAGAAAAGAATAGCGACTGGGAGAGAAAGGCCATACTTGCATAGTCCTTTTTGATTTATGTAGCCCTGTGAAAGGCAATTTACATGTGTGTCACACTAAAAGGATTCCCAAGAATTTCAACCTGCCTTTCATGCAGATGCACTCCATTGCTCAAGAAAGTGCTCCACATGCAGTTTCACTCTGTTCTGTCATCCTGTCTCGCTGTCTCTCACACACACACACACACACACACACACACACACACACACACACACACACACACACACACACAAAGAGCATTGACCCGACAAAGGTGGCAGCCCTTTTCAATTTAGATTTGCTCGTCCCTGAGTGATGCATTGCAGTGGGTGCTCCTTCACTGGGACACCAATAGTTAGCAGGATGACTAAGTAGGCCTTGCACTTGGGAAAAAGATATATTTAATATAAGGGGTTGCAAAGTTCATCCTGGCACAGATAATGTAGTTCACTCTCCTGGCCTGGGTTATCACGGTATATAAATGGACTTTTCTTAGTGTAAAGAGAGTTCACATCAATCGAAGATGCCACACTTGAGATGTACACGCTAACAGGTTTGTGATGGTGGAACATCTGCTTATGTCGAGCTGGTTGTAGAAGATCAGCCTGAGGTTCCTGGCACACAGAGCCAACCTCAAAGACGCCCAGAAAGATTGGCTGATCAAATGTTTTACATCTCCTGCGCTCTGCGGGGAATACATCTGAAGGCCAGCTGACCTCTGGCATGCCTTTACATTCTGCCTCTACATCAGACGAAATCACTACTGAGCAGCCTGTCATTTAAAATACATCATATACTGTCAAATATAAACTGACACTTGAATTCTGATTGCGAATGTATTGGTTTACGGTTAAACTGTGACAAACTTGCTCTGTAAAGTGTTTGCTCTGGTGTTGTGCTTGTGGAAGAAGAGAAGTTGCAGCTGAAAGACAACAACAATAATGAGAAATGGCACTAAACAGTTGAGCTAACTGATTCTCTTGGCTGAACAGCTACACATCTCCTCTGCTCTCCATGTATCTGCCTTGTTCTATTAAGGAGTCCCACTGACCATCACCTCCTGCTACACAATATCAAACATCTAATTGCCAGATGCTGTTTCTTTCATGAAATCTACAAGACCAATTATCTCTGACAGCGATATCGAGCTCATCCGTGTCTTGTTGATTACCTGGATCCAGCCTAGCTAAACCCATCCCTTTTATTATTCTCTTTTCAAACTCTCTCTCATTACAAACCCCTGCGGTTTTGAATTATGGAAATTGTGTCCGTGGCTCAGCCATGTTTAGGGCTGCTTTTCTCAGCCCAGACTAATCCCATCCAATTACAGGAGCAAAGACTTTGATGTCATTTGTGGGCGCTCTTTCACCCACATAGGTCCGTGTCGACCCAGGACAGCAGTTCACTTCTTAAGATGTGAGTCCAATCAGAGTGCTTAGCGCCAGATGTCCAAAATGACACAAAATGAGAAATTCAAGGGGCTTAATCCAGGCAAATGTGTTCATCACAAATTAAAAGGCCTCCCGCGGTGAACTCATCGTTTTATGCAAGTCACATCCCACAGTTCCCAGCCTCAGAAAGCCCCACAGCAGCGGCTCGTAATGTGGCTCCCGCCTCTGAATAATCACAAATCAAATCTATACTGAACAAAAATATAAATGCAACACTTTTGTTTTTGCTCCCATTTTTCATGAGATGAACTCAAAGATCTAAAACATTTTCTATAAACACAAAATAACCATTTCTCTCAAATATTGTTCACAAATCTGAAAGAATCTGTAATCGTGAGCACTTCTCCTTTGCCGAGATAATCCATCCCACCTCACAGGTGATATCAAGATGCTGATTAGACAGCATGATTATTGCACAGGTGTGCCTTAGGCTGGCCACAATAAAAGGCCACTCTGAAACGTGCAGTTTTGCTTTATTGGGGGGGTCTGGGGGGGTCCGAAAACCAGGCAGTATCTGGTGTGACCACCATTTGCCTCACGCAGTGCAACACATCTCCTTCGCATAGAGTTGATCAGGTTGTTGATTGTGGCCTGTGGAATGTTGCTCCACTCCTCTTCAATGGCTGTGCCAAGTTGCTGGATATTGGCAGGAACTGGAACACGCCGTCGTATACGCCGATCCAGAGCATCCCAAACATGCTCAATGGGTGACATGTCCGGTGAGTATGCTAGCCATGCAAGAACTGGGATGTTTTCAGCCTCCAGGAATTGTGTACAGATCCTTGCAACATGGGGCCGTGCATTATCATGCTGCAACATGAGGTGATGGTCGTGGATGAATGGCACAACAATTGGCCTCAGGATCTCGTCACGGTATCTCTGTGCATTCACAATGCCATCAATACAATGCACCTGTGTTCGTCGTCCATATCATACGCCTGCCCATACCATAACCCCACCACCACCATGGGCCACTCGATTCACAACATTGATATCAGAAAACCGCTCACCCACACGACGCCACACACGCTGTCTGCCATCTGCCCTGAACAGTGAAAACCGGGAATCATCCGTGAAGAGAACACCTCTCCAACGTGCCAGACGCCATCGAATGTGAGCATTTGCCCACTCAAGTCGGTTACGACGACGAACCGGAGTCAGGTGGAGACCCCGATGAGGACGACGAGCATGCAGATGAGCTTCCCTGAGACGGTTTCTGACAGTTTGTGCCGAAATTCTTTGGTTATGCAAACCGATTGTTGCAGCAGCTGTCCGAGTGGCTGGTCTCAGACGATCTTTTATTTTTTTTATTTAGCCTTTAATTATACAGGTGTAGATCTCATTGAGACACAAGGTCTCATTTTCAAGAGAGACCTGTCAGTGGTAACACTACCACACAAAGTTACAGACAGACAGGACACTAATCACAGAGGCAACACTAAAATACAACATCGTAAAAAAGTAGTCATTGAAATCCATATACAGTCAGATATAGCAGGTGCAAACACCCACAGATGATTTCTCCAGCTTTTTTAAAATGAGTTTAAAATCCGTGATGGGTATCAAAGTGGTCAGCTTAAGTTCCTGCTGAAGTGTGTTCCAGGTCGAGTATGATATGGCTTTTTTCCCAAGCACCGTGCGGACTGAGGGGACGGACAGAGTGATGTAGTCTATAGCTGTACTGTTTGTGTGATATGTAAGTGGATATGTAGAGGGAAAGCAGTCCAAGCATAGCGGTATAGATGAGTTTGTACCAGTGCAGTGATCTGCGCATTGATAATGATGTCCAGTTGACTGAAGTGTAGAGCGTGCAGTGGTGTGTGAGGGGTTTACAGTTGGTTATGAACCTCAGAGCCCCATGGTAGACAGCGTCCAGCAGATGAAGGGAGTGAGCTCATGTACAACATCCCCGTAGTCCAAGAGCGGCAAAAATGTAGCAGCGGCAAAAATGTAGCAGCCACAAGCCGTTTCCTCGCACTTGTGGAGAAGCAGGCCTTATTTCTAAAAAAGAATCCCAGCTTTAATTTCAATTTCCTTAAGAGATTGTCAATATGTGGTTTGAAGCAGAGATTTTCATCTATAGTGATGCCTAAGTATCTGTAGGTGTTAACAGCTCTTGGAGGTGAACATGCTGGATGTGGAGGTCCTGGGCTGGTGTGGTTACACGTGGTCTGCGGTTGTGAGGCCGGTTGGATGTACTGCCAAGTTCTCTGAAACGCCTTTGGAGACGGCTTATGGTAGAGAAATGAACATTCAATTCACGGGCAACAGCTCTGGTAGACATTCCTGCTGTCAGCATGCCAATTGCACGCTCCCTCAAAACTTGTGGCATTGTGCTGTGTGATAAAAATGCACGTTTCAGAGTGGTCTTTTATTGTGGCCAGCCTAAGGCACGCCTGTGCAATAATCATGCTGTCTAATCAGCATCTTGATATGCCACACCTGTGAGGTGGGATGGATTATCTCGGCAAAGGAGAAGTGCTCACTATCACAGATCTTTTCAGATTTGTGAACAATATTTGAGAGAAATGGTTATTTTGTGTTTATAGAAAATGTTTTAGATCTTTGAGTTCATCTCATGAAAAATGGGAGCAAAAACAAAAGTGTTGCATTTATATTTTTGTTCAGTGTATTATAAGTTTGCAAATAATAAGATAGAGTTTTGAATCCAACTTCTTTGAAAAAGAGAAGTTAAGTGTAAGAATGAAACTTGATATATTACTTAAAAGCTAGGTTCAGAGTCATCTCGAAGTTATGAAATGGGGTCAGTGTTGAATAGTGTTTGGAGCTGTATGTTAGGTCACCTTTCATCGATAAACATGGAGCTGATTTTGTCTAACTCATGTTTGTACAATTTAAATGAAAAAGATTTTTCTTTTGTCTTTGTCCAATATAAACGAGCTCCTGCTTTGTTCATTTATTTTTCTTTCCATTTATGTTTCCCTTTAGTCACACTAAAATCTTTCCTCTCCATTTGTGTGTCACCGCCTCATTGTCTCTGTGTGTCATTTCAGTGGCTCTCTTCCTTCTCACAAACGGAGCTTTTCACAGCTGCAGAGAAATATGGTGCAGAGGTTATTCTTTTTTTTAATGCTTTCGCTTTCAGTTGTATTGTAATTTGAGCAGGGACCTTCAAACTTCTCATTGTGAGTGCATTGTTTGGTACACGGTGGTTTTCTGTGTCTTATGGAGTGGAAAATAGCACACCATCACATCTCTGAGAATGATTACAGCTGGAGACTCTGCAATGCCGTGTCAATCGTCATCCGTTCTGCCTCAATGTGAAGCCATGAGTTTTTTATTGTCCTTCTTGTCAGAGACATTGCACACTTACAATAGGCGCCACAACAGGACTTGTTATTGCCACAAAGCTTTCACCCGTTTCAAAAAGTGTCGTGTTTGTGTGCATGCGGTTTATGAAGACAGAAGATTAAAAACACAGACTGTGAAAATGGAGTGAAAGGAAGGTTGAATACACATTCAATAAAATGCAGAACAGAGGAACAGAGAGAGGAGGAACATGAGAGGGTGTTCAGAAGTGTGTGTTAGTGAGTCTCTCCTCCTGCTGTGCTCCTCTGCAGGAGGTTACAGAGCTACTGATGTCTCCTCCTGACGTTGACTTCCAAGGCAGTTGTGAAATTATCACAATCCATTTTCAGGGTGCACGAGAAGACTTGCCAGGTGGTGGGTTAAAAACTCAGATTAGATTCCCAGCACGATATCTAACCACCTCTGTGCGTGTAAATGTCAATGTGGTGGTAACAGAGTCCTATTTAAGGGTCAACTCCTTCAAAAGACGTCATGTATGATCGGGGGCTCCACTTCACGAGATGCTCAGATACCAGAACCATAGATTGTATAAAGAAGGGGACTTAGTCAGTGAGGCCAGCCGTTGGTTTGTGTTTTAGCACTTTGGCGTCTTAAACCAGCAGTGACAGAGTGACAGGAGAATATGGAGCAAAGTACAACAGAACACTGAACTGAATTGTAAGAATAAACATCATGAACTGATACACGCTGTTACATTTTTAAACAGCAAAGTGACAACAAGGTGCCCCCACCCTGAAATGTACTATTTGATTTAAAATTGGACCATTATTCACAAAATTGGCATAATTAATTCATGAATAAGACTTCAAACTAGCCTTTAAGATCGTCATGACATGCTAAAAATATTTCCTGAGGTAATAAATCAAGTAAAACGTAAGGTCATTTTCTCATAGACTTCAATGCAATTGGGCTTCTTCTTGCAACCACAGGACTCGCCCCCTGCTGGATATCCGAAAAAATGCAAGACATAAAACTTTTCTCTTTGACTTTTTCGAACTGGAGGTTGCAGCCTGATCAAAACTAATTGTTCCTTTGAGCAGTCTATCTACTTGAAGAGGCAGAAGCCCCTGAAGGATACACTGGCTGTTGTCTTCCAAATGTGTGCAAAATAAGGCCACATATGGAGGAGCCTTGTTGAAATGCAGATCTCAAAGGAAGCGGCCCCTAAAATGAGAAACAGCCAGTGTGTCTGAGTGTGTGTGCTTGCACGGCAGCATGTGCGCATGAATACTTAATATGCGAGTCCCTCTGAGTTTATCTGTTTGAGTATGCACTTGCGGTATCTGTGTTACCTTATAAGGGTACTTCTCTGTGGCTCCCAGCTTGCCTTGGGCCATCCTGTGGTGTTTAAATCTGTGTATCATCTGTCATTTAACCTTCTCTCCCTGTGGCTCTCAGAAGCTACTGCCTATGCAGTGCTTGCGGCCCAACACTGCTTCCAGTACAATAACACAGGCAAGCTAACAGGATCACATAACGTAGTGTGACGATTGCCAACACCAAGAGTGGAATCTGCTTTGTTGTTCAGCCTTCCTGTATCTGCGCCTCAAAATGTTCCGATTTCCACCCGTCTGTCTCTGTGTCGAGTTTTAATCGCTCTTCTTTTCTCCCTCTGTCTGTTACTTTAAAGGGTCTGTGTGAAATAACCCTATTGAGTAGCTAAAGCTATCCACCTTTTTCTATAAGTCATTGCTTTGCGTATTTCCTTTGACACTCTTGTACTAAGAGGTGCCATGGGTACACTCTATTTAAAGGGATAATTGTCTGCTGCTCAAAGTGCCATATCAATGGAGCAGTTTAGACAAAGTAAGATGCATCTTGGCACTGTCTTCTCGTGTAGAAAATAAAAGTAATAGGCCTAACAGGGCTGTATAAAAATGATAATGATGCATGAAATGAAGTTACTGATGATGGATGTTGTTAGAGAAGCATCTGTAATGTGTCACTCACATTACAGCAGTACTTGTTAAGTTCATGACTCATCCATCTATGCTCTTCTCACCCTCATATAAGCCGTTCTGCAGTAATGATCTAACTTTTCCAACAACTACCTTACTTACTTTCTCAGCCAGTTTGTTGAAGAATCCTCGTTTTCCTTCCAGGGAGTGATCGCTGAACTGCTCGGTTTCCGTTAGAGGATAGGTGATGAATTGCAAAAGACACAGAATAGAAATACTGCTCTCTCTTTGTCTCTCCCTTAGCTGCGGTGGCTGCTGGGGTTTAGTTTCTGTGGAGTATCAGGGAACAGGAGGCTGGCAGAGCAGACAATCATGCCCACGTCGTCACCCCCAAGGCCCCATTCTTCATCTCAATAAGCCCCCGTCTTCCCCGAGCAGTCAGAAATAGCATTTGGGATTTGTGCAGGTGTTTGCGTGCCAGTGCCTTTATGGGTTTGTGTGTTTACTTCCAAAACAACAAAGATTGCAGGGATTTGGGCCAAAGTGAGAGGCCGTGTTCCACACTGTCAGATGGACTGCAGAGGTGCAGAGGAACCTGTATGCTGTTAAAGTAACAAATAACAAGAAGAAGAAGAAAAGGAATAAGAACTGCTTCGTAGTGAAAACATGGCAGAGACAAAAAGAGAGAAGGAAGATGTAGAGTTCAAGTTCAGAATCAGAATCAGAATCAGAATCAGGTTTATTACCAGGTAGGTTGACACGTACGAGGAATTTGACTTGGGGTCGGGGTGCATACATAAAAGCAAAACAAAAATTAGAAAAACACAGATAGAGAGCTCTTATAGGAAAACTATGACAACATTAAAAATAATTAAAAATATAGTCAAATTAAATATGGCAGTATTTACAATATGATAGAATGGAATAAAATATGTAATTCATTATTATTTATTGAATTGGTTTATCCACATATACTTTTTTCAAAACGCATACTTATTTGTTTACATGCAGCATAACAAAAAAACAAAGATATTACATATCGTTTGCCTTAAATCTAATATTACTTTCAATGTTTTCTCTTTATAAATACAAATAAAAAGCCTTCATGGCTACCGTATTATACTACATTAATGCCATCTTGTTGAATAGTTACCCATATTAAGATGAGATAAGATGAACCTTTATTCATCCCCGAGAGGAAACTCAGTTTGTACAAAGCAGCAACAGGGTAAGCGTGAGAAAAACAGTACAGCAAAGATTCACACAGATCAATACAATCTAAAATAAATAGTAAATATCATAAAATCAAGGAAATAATGATAGTAATAATAAAAGACTATGAAAATAGGAGATGAATAAAAATAAGAGTAAAATAACTGTCAGCATATACACATATTTCGTCATCATCTAAATTCTAAAGTGCGGAATAAGTTAAAGTGACAAGTTAACATGGGTTGTGGAGACAGTGTATATTTATGACCAGTGATTTAATTTGATTTCTTTTTCATATTTAACCCCTTGTTGTGCAGCCTGATGGCTACAGGCACAAAGGACTGTCCGAGGCGCTTGGTGCGTTGTGGAGGGATTAGTCTGTGGCTGAACGTGCTCCTCATCTTCACTAGCTCTGCGTGGAGTGGATTAAGCCAAACTAGTAACCCACGGTGACTGAAATAGGATTAGATGACTAATGCAGAACATCAAATATAAAAATAATTATTATATTAAATTAAAGTAGAAAACTCAAACATAGCTTAAAGGTGGGGTAGGTAATTCTGGAGAAACCAGCTTGAGTGCGCTAGAATTTGAAAATACACAACCAGAAAAAATCTGCCACTTCCTTCCAGAGCCCCTCCTCCAACACACACGAACGCGCACATGACCAATGAGGGCACGAGATAAGTTTGTGCCCAGATGGAAGGCTGACAGGCAGGTAGGCTATCCAGTTACTTTAGCCGGCTCAGATGATTGGTCGTGCTTTTTACAGCGCCACGGCTTCCACAGATGAAATTTCTTTATGGATTTATTGTCAAAGCACTTCAGATATTCATTGCTCTCGGGATGTTAAGAGCATTCCATGGAATATAACACAAAGTGTATCTCGAGCCGGTTTCTCAAACTTACCTACCCCACCTTTAAGAACAACTTCTTATGGTACCATATACAAATTGCAGATGAACATTCAAAATTAAAAATTCACATTATCGACACTAACGTTGATTGTATTTCTAACAATTTGCCCATATACTAAGTTTCACCCTAGTCTCGTTCTGCCTCTGTTTCCCCAACGTCATGTACTCTCAGGTCAAAACCTCTGAATTCATGAGGCTTTGTTAGTGTGGGCGTCACATACAGAAGCCGCCATAGAGTGAGTATAATGAGAATTCAGTGGAAGAAGGAAACCAACCTGCAGCATTAGTTTGTGTACATGCCTTGTTAAGGAATCTGCTTTATTCTGCTCCCTCCTGCACTGAGGTGTTTTATGAGTATTTCTGTTTTTCTTATATCACCGCTGAGTCTTCTTTCTCTCACTTCCTGAAATGAGTTCTGTTTACTGCCAGCAATCATTAAGGTCATGACAGTCCATCACCTTTGCTTACCTCTGTACTCCATCTCCAAAAACACTCTCTCCTGGTGTATTAGGATGAATATTCTTATCATTTTACTGCACAGTGTGTGTGTGTGTGTGTATTTAAGTGTGTGTCTCAGTATACTGCATACCCAACATGGCCTCTGTCACTGCTATGAAATTGCTGTAAAATTGGGAGGTTTGTGTACGAACCTGGGGGGGGGGGGGGGGCTCATGACAAAATCATGTTTTGTCCAGCAGCTAATGGATCCCATGATAAACTGATTAATCTCAACTAATTAAATATTTTGAATGAAGGTTCATTATATTACTTATTAACCCTGGATTATTCATGGTTATTTACTCTACCTTCACCACCCTTTACAGTCTCAGACACTCACTAATAGTTTGTAGTTTCAACAGTGTTTAAAAGCTCCATTGTAATATCAGTAATATATGGAGGTTACACTAGAAAAGTGTTGCTGATTTGACTTGTATCTTTTCTCTATTATACAATGCAGAATCTAACTTTACACATCGTTATTTCATGCCGTAAGACATGTTGAATACAATATAGAATCATAAATAAAGTGTAGGAGACCTTTTGTTTTGTCCAGCTGCTAATGAGTCTCAATGGCAAACGGATTAATCTTAACTAATCTGAAATGTTGTGTTTACCTCTAATGAAGATTCATCCAACTGCTTATTAATTATGCATAATTCATGGATAACCCACGGCTAATTATTTGTAATTAACCCTGCTTCATTCTGCTTTACCACCAGTTCTTACAGACTCTGCAATATCAATAGTACATGGGTGTTATTATAGAAAATTCACTCTATTACTATACAATGCAGAATATAGTTTCACACAGATTGCCATAAAAGTAAGTAAAACAAAATTAAAACATTGTAATGTGTAGGTGTAGAAGACTTTCTTCACACACTGTAACTTTTATTGCACTGTAACTTTTATCCATGTATTTTTTCTTTTAATGTTTCTTTTATTATCTTTTCTTTTTAATGACTGATTTTAAATGCCATTTTCTTAATGTCTTTCGTTTTTGTAAAGCACTTTGAATTGCTTTGTGTTGAAAGGGGCTATATAAATAAACTTGCCTTGCCTTGCTTTGTCTCGAAGCTAATGGTTCTCAATGTTAATCTTAACTAATCTGAATTGTTTACCTCTGATGAAGCTTCATGATATAACTCTGGATGATTCATGGATAACCCACAGCTAATTATTTTTTAATTAACCCCACCTTCATTACCCATTACCTGCAGCTTTTACAGACTCCCACACTCTGTCAATAATGGTTGGGACTGCCAATAGTGTTTAACTCTATCACTGTCGGCTGTATGCCCCAGTGTGGGAATCACGGCTGTATTAATTTGGTTGTGTCTACGCATGTACGCCTTGATTAAAATACATCAGAGGGTGATATTGCGCTGACAAGGTTGCCTCCGTACCCTGAGGAGACCTCTAACGCTCGTGATCTTATCTTCCAACGGTATTCCCGGAATGACCTCCAGGAATTATGACAGGCGCTCGGCCATCTGGGAATGTCTTCGCTTCGGGACAGCTCCCCATTAGCAGCCAGTGATCATGTTCCAACAAGCGATGGTTCCTGAACCCTCATCTTGTATTTTCCTCGAGCGTTCGCAGAATTACATTTTCATTTTGCTAAAGGCACCTTGATGCATCGCTGTAATCCACCGAGTGGCTGAAGTGCATCGCACCGAGGCTGAAGCTAAATGGCTAATACCATAAAAAACACATTGGAGAGTGAATGGAGGCGATCATTACACTGCGGTTCAGCAGATGGGCACAGGGACATCACTGTATGTCTTTTTATAATACCTAGCAGCAGTTACAGTAAACACTGCAGTTATTCTCATATCATCGGGTTATTTATTGGATTAAATATGTCAAAAAAGGAAACTGTAAGATGGCACTTTTGGTTTAAAGCATCCTTTGGTCGTTTGAAGCAAGATGCCGAGTACATTGCATCATCTGTTACATCTAAAATATTTGGTATACGTTGTTGTATCATAACATACAAGGCTAGTAAATCAATTGAAAGAGCAGATTTTACTTTCTTTAAATGAACCGAGTGAACAGATGACAATTAAGACACCTCAATGTTTTGAGTTAGATGTTGTGTGTATATTGTTATTTAGGATGAAGTTTTGGTCTACAGGATATGCTGAAGCAGGGATGCCCTAGAGCACATGTGTCAAACTCAAGGCCCGGGGGCCAAATCAGGCCCTTGGTGGATTTAATTTCGGCCCACAGGATAATGTTTCATTACTGTTAGATCCGGTATATTGCACGCACACCTTCACTCCATCCTGAGGGTCTCCTCAGCTCAGAGCCTGAGCCCAAACATTGATGACCTTGCACCCAAGATGAGATGCCACGTATCTGAACTAGCATCACAGAGCAGCACACTGAGTTCAATGGATGCTTCCTTCTGCACTTTCTCTCTCACGACAACAGGGCATGTTTGGTTTTCTCTGTGAGGGGAATAGTTTTGTTGAAGCTGTTGTTGGCCTGTGGGAAAATGTACTCATAAGAAATTACTCTGGAAAAGCTGCAGATAGAGCCATAAGAAATGAATGCAACTCATTATTTAATGTTTAATGTTGTTTTTATAGGCAATAATTTAAGCTTTGTTAGTTCCAGGTTTAATATGTGCAATAATTCATTTCAATAAGTTTTGCATTAAACATTAAACCAGTCCGGCCCTCCACTAGTACCCATTTTGTAATGTTGGCCCACTGTGTATTTGAGTTTGACAGCCCTGCTCTAGAGCCTAAAAAGTACTCGGACACAAAGTAGGAAAACAACATGGTGAGAAGCCGAAAGCTTTCTCATTAAAATGTGGGGTGTCACGGTACCGAAACTCAGTGAAGGAGCAAGAGGAGGAAACTAGAAGCAACTGCATTTTGAAAACAAGTCAGAGTGGTAAATTAGAAACATACATGGGTGTGTAATTTGACATAAGCTGTCAGGCAGTAATAATTGCATACACACTAAATTCAGTCTAAATACGTTTACCCTTTATCACCCACTGACAGCTTTTTGACATGTTTTGATTTTGTTCCTACTCGTTGTTTAATCTCAAGAATGTGTTTGAGTTACCAAGGCTTGTTCCTGTTAAGATGTTACTGCATTTGCATGAACCCATTCCTACACACCCCTCGCTTATATGTCAATCCTTGCTGATTCTTATAATGTATCCCAGTACTAGGTGACGTGTGTTTGCTCTGTCAGTCATCACAGCGTTTGACTGACAGCTGTTTGTGGAGTCGTGACTCGTGCTCCCTGGAGTTGACATGTGTGACCTCGTGTTGGTAAAACCCCCATCAGCTGTAAACTTAACATAATAACAGAAATAGATGATGTCTTGAAAGTGTTTCTAACTCAAAGACAGTTTGTGTGCAAGCTCGTATGGAGTGTAGTGAAGTGAATCTACTCATCTTATTCTGTTTACATGTATGTAGTTTACTTATTTTCTTGCTGTATGT
The DNA here is from genome assembly GCA_902827135.1 of Harpagifer antarcticus. Taxonomy (NCBI): domain Eukaryota; kingdom Metazoa; phylum Chordata; class Actinopteri; order Perciformes; family Harpagiferidae; genus Harpagifer; species Harpagifer antarcticus. The sequence goes on from CADEHL010000984.1 coordinate 357,568, forward strand.
TGCACTCCTTTTGTCTTACCCAGCTAGACATTGTTGGTTCTAAAAACATGTGACAGAATGAGAATGTTACATTCATTGTTCTAGGAATGTTTTCAGCGGGAAGTTTTCTTTTGGTTCCCAGAACGTTCTTCTGAAAGGTAGGATAACATTCTCTAAAAACATTCTTAAAATGTTTTGATAACATTGTTAGAACATTATGCCCTACTGTTCTTAAAACGTTTTCAGCTGCAAGTTGAATTTGTTTATGTTGCCAGAATGTTATTATTTTAGAGAAGGATAACATGCTTTGTTTAAAACATTATGCAAATGTTCTGTGGTAACAATTTACTAAAATATTTTTACATTATTAGAACATACAGACATAATATTCCTGTAATTGTTCAACTCAAAATTCCTGGGTAAGTGGACTGACCACTGTGTCATTAGGATGATTTTGATACTTAACTATTGGAATTTGACTATTAACACATGTAAAAAGATGACTCGGAATTAGCTGGTGAAAGTAACGTTTGTTTATTAGAAAAGGGGAGCTGGGAGTGGAGGTTAGTTATGGCAGTTTGAAACAGTTGTTCCAGGGTGGGTAGAGAGGCCTGGCTTGTCTTGGGAGTGTGGAAGGGCTTGGATTCCTCCTGGGAGAGACATAGTAATGAGTGTGAGGCAAAAGCAGGCAAAGTTGTCAAAGAATGAGTGCAGGCTGCAGGTTTTCATAGTGAGGCTGATGAGCAGGTTGCAGGTGTGGTTGATTGGAGATTGCTCCCAGCCGTGTAGAGCAGACCAGCAGGCAGGGGGTTGGGGGGGGGGCATTGTGGGAAGCAGAGCGGAGCTTTCCTGGCGTTTCAGGCTGCAAAAGTTGAGCAATGTTCAACTTTTTAAGCTTCTGAAGCTTTCGGTGGAAGCGTCAGCCAATCAAATCATATGCCAGTACAAGCTCTAGCCAATCAAACCGCTGCTTGTGTGTCAGGGGCCGGAGATTCATGTGATTGGTTGTTGGTCGAGCTTCAGACACGCCCAGCTCCAAGCTTTTTTGAAGCTGTAGTGTGGACGGGCCGTTAGTTAACCTTAAACATCCTAAAAAGGTTCTTTGAACATCAGATTAAAACGTTTCTTTAAAACCTTATTAGAACCTGTAGGTAACGTTAGCCAAAGTTGTGAGAACGTTCCCCGCTAGCTGGGTAAGTGCTTTGCCAACAACTACACTGCAGCTATTGTGCATAGGACAATGAAGCCTTTGAATCTTACATTATCGAAGAGACGATTAGGTGCAGAGATATGGAGAGAGGCTTTGAAAGATGATTTCAACGTTGTGGACTTGCAACATGCTGTGTCCTTTTTATTTCATGTTAACATTAATCTGCGATTTGCACAGTCATGCCTATAGGACATCATTTGGGGAACATGCATGTGAGCCTGCATATGTGAAAATGTCCCTGAGGGAAGGTCAGGGATATTAGTGCGATCTGTAAACCAGTCTTGTTCATGTTATTAACCGTCTTCCTGATTGCATCTTGCCCAAGGGGTCTGCTGCCTCCATTAGCCAGGTCAGAGCGTGATTACACCCGGATAGATTAGCGCTCTATTTCCTTCACTTACAAACCACTGTGGGGGAGTTAGACCTTGGATGTAGATATGCTAAGGTGAATGCATATACTAACTTCACTGTGGAGAGAGAAAACCCACAGAACGTCAAAGGATTAGGCCTAAAAAAAAAATCCTTTGTGATAAAACTCAATCTCTGCCTGTGAAATTGGCAGCCTTGCCCTGAGGACAAAGAGTATAAAGGTTATTCAACGGGTGTTTAAAGGTTAAAGCATCTGTTTTTGTTTTGAAAAGTAGTTATCAGAGAATAATTGTTGTGCAGCGGCTTTCAAATTGAAACACAAATGGAAGCATCTCCCGATAACGCCAGCCACCTGTCTGCTTTTTAAATTAGTTACACACAACGAGAAAAGCGAGATTGTTTCTTTAAAAGGATGATATATTAGTAAAGTATGGAGGACTGCCTTGTGGCGTGTTCTCATACAACAGCTTCCCAACATGCCCCTTGTTAAAAAGGGGCATGTTGCCACTGGTGATTGTCTCTATTGGCTAAAATGTTGAAGTTTTGATTTACAGGTACTGTCAGGTCCCGACATGCTGCGCGCCATCGGGGGATTTCCCAGCTTGAAATTTCGATGGACCGATTCATGTGACATTTCTAAACCCAATTTTCAATTATGGCCGAGGCGTCCCGTGCAGCTGCCTACAGTGAGCCCTGATAACTGTCTGACAGCCAAATGATAAAGGCCTGTCTCCAAATGATTGAAGAGTATTCATCATGTGCTCTTCTCTGCAGCGAGACAGCGCCGTCAAACTCGGACTCAATCATTCTGGCCCTCGTTAACTGGCATAGCACCACACACACACACACACACACACACACACACACACACACTTACCCTACACTCGAAGCACTTAATGCATTACTGCTACAGTACTTTCCGGTGATTTAAAAATGAATATAATCTAGTAATAGACACACGCTTTGTTATGCTCTAATGGGCTTTGCATTTACAGACAAATATAGACCCTATTTATAGTTTAGACTACCTATCAGCCTCCTGCATAACAAGCAGTACTGAGCAGTTTCCTTACATTAACAAAAATAACTTTAATGGTTTGTAGTTAGCACACAAGAGAGCATGCTAATCATTATGTTAAACTCAAATGCAGAATAATTTGTACAATTAACACCACAATTAATGTATCATCCTATAAAAAGTTGAATCCCTTCACAAGAGAGCTGAACTTAGATAGTTGCAACAATACTAACTTTTGCTTTATTAAACTTGTATACACACGAACACAGCTGTATCATCCCTAGAAGTGAGTCCCAGGCGAGTCAGCAGAACACAAAGAGAGAAACTGTAGCTCAGTTAAAACAGGAAAACACACATTACATTCAGACACATTTCCAAACGTTCCACTCCCAACCCACTCTTTGTCATTTCCCATATGAGTCCTCGCACTCCTGCAGATCTCTCACACACTGCGTGAATTTGAGCTGTCAAACCAAAGCCCTCGCGCTGCCCTCAGCAAACAAAGCGTCCAAACAGGGAGATTGGACGGAGAGCTGAAAAGTTTCATAATTATTCCACACGACACATCATTAAGACTAATGAGCCTCCAGCAGCAGGTGCAGCTTCACCCGTCAGCCGTCCTCATTACTAATGTGGTCATCATGTTCCCACAGACATTAGTGTGTTCACTTTCCGTTGCTCACCTGCCCATCATCCGCTGATAATGGGCAGGTGAGCAACACTGAGTGTGCTGTTAAAGTAAATTCCTGCACTAGTAAATAAATTGGCAATTTGTTGCTTAAACTGTTTGTCCTCAATTTGACATGACCTTTTAAAGAATAACCCGCAAAAACGGAGACGCAATGCTGCTTTCAGTATATGTATTAATTAAAGAGACACTGTGTGTGTGTGTGGTTGTTGTGTGTGTGGTGTGTGTGTGTGTGTGTGTGTGGTGGTGTGTGTGTGTGTGTGTGTGTGTGTGTGTGTGTGTGTGTGTGTGTTGTGTGTGTGTGTGTGTGTGTGTGTGTGTGTGTGTGTGTGTTGTGTGTGTGTGTGTGTGTGTGGTGTGTGTGTGTGTGTGGGTGGTGTGTGTGCGCGCATGTAAATGGGCTGAAATGCCTGTGTTCCTGTGTGACACTAAATACAAATATGAACCTGGAAATGAGTGTGATATGTCCAATTGAAAGTTAAGTTTGAAGCGAGAGAGAGGATTACTGACAATGTGTAAAGAAGTTCACTACACCTCATGACTATGACAATCGTTTGGCGCTCAAGTCATCATTTTAAGTGTGCGAGGTTATGCTGAAGTTCTCGCTAAATGTGTGAATAACTTCCTCTGTGTTGCGTTTATGGGGATGAAACTTGGGTGACATCTTTACACATTCAATTTGGTGTTGTGTTATATGATTTACAGTTGATAATGGGAAACAATCTCTATAACATAAATTGTTGACAAGTAGTTTTACACATCCCTTATGTAAGATTTATAAGTAGCATCAGAAGATGGAGGCAAGGATAACTTTTCAAAACGAGATGCAGTTCTGCTGCCTAATGTCTGAGATGTTTTAAACATAATCATATAAGATGAGTAAATATGTATGGGCATCTTAGTTGTATGCATTCAACACATGGCTTGCATTAATAAGGGCTGTATATTTAAATTAGGGCTGTCAGTCGATTAAAATAGTTAATCGCGATTAATCGCAAATTAATCGCACAGTTTTGATCTGTTCTAAATGTACCTTAGAGGGATATTTTCAAGTTGGAAAACTCTTATCAACAAATGAGTGGACAAATATGCTTTATGCAAATGTTTATTATCATTTGAACAATGACAAATATTCTCATGAATATTAAACACAACAACCTCTGAACATTACAAATATTCGCCTCAATTCAACCTGGAACCTCTCTCATACATACAAAACGTACAATACAAAGTGTGTGTGTGTGTGTGTGTGTGTGTGTGTGTGTGTGTGTGTGTGTGTGTGTGTGTGTGTGTGTGTGTGTGTGTGTGTGTGTGTGTGTGTGTGTGTGTGTGGTGTGTGTGGTGTGTGTGTGTGTGTGTGTGTGTGTGTGTGTGTGTGTGTGTGTGTGTGTGTGTGTGTGTGTGTGTGTGTGATGGATCGTTGGAGCTATGTGCAACTCAAGGCATGCTCGAACGGGAGCTGTCTGGACGCTGCAATCATGTTGCGCGCACTATCCGTGCTGAGTGTGCTGACTTTTCGTACAATGTCCCACTGTCTGGCTTCCTACATAAAGTCAAGTGCTCGGCGCAGTTGTGGCGAAATGTCGCTCCTCTCCTCAGCTCCTTATATCCGTTAGCGCAGCTAGCTAGCACCAGATGCTAACAACAACAATACACGCTCGCTCGCGCCACACATACACACACCCACCCTCCTCCCAGTAGCCAGTCGGTGCCTGCCGGTGAGCGTGGAAGTGTGGTCTGCTGCAAGCGGGCGGCAGGAGCGGGGCTGTCAGCATCAACTTGTAGATGGTATTTTAAACTCGATGCGCTCTGAAACTACGGGGCGGCTGAGGAAAAAAAATACACATGCGTTAATCGCGTTAAAATAATTAGTGGCGTTAATTTTGTTTGCGTTAACGCGTTATTAACGCGTTAACTTAACAGCCATAATTTAAACATAAACTACTAGTTTCAGCAGGATCCATTTTTCCTCATTAATATCCAGGTTTATGCAACAAGGCCTTCCAAGATCTGCAGGGAAACCTCTTACATACGTAGGTAGGCTACTGTACGTTCATAAATATGACTTGGGAATCAATAACTTAAGCTATAAGATGGAGACAACGAGGAGCAGAGAGGGAAAGAAAGGACTAGGGAGGCTGTGGCTCAGTGGATAGTGTGCTGGACTTCGAATCAGGGGATAGCAAGTTTGAATCCCACTGCAGTCAGCATGTCGTTGTGTCCCTGGGCAAGACACTTCACCCCAAATTGCTCCTGAGGGGATTGTCCACAGTACCGAATGTATGTAAGTCGCTTTGGATAAAGGCGTCTAATAAATGACATGTAGGGTAATGTAATGACTGAGTTCCTGCTCAAAGACACATCTAATAGTAAATGTATATGGGGTCACATATGTGGACGACTATTACAAATCACATGTCATAATAATTCATGCTCAGCGACTTTATATGGCACATATAAAACATGACCATAACCTCGATAGCGGTTAAATAAATTGTAATATCTACCATCATGTTCCAGCAACATCTGTTTTCTTATTAATGATTTATTAAGAAAAAGTAGTCGGATAAAAGTCATAGAAAAACGAAATAAATGAGCTGGAAGAGCGTTATCTCTAACCTTGATGCACTCAAGAAACATTAGTAATATCATCTTTTCATTTCATTTCAAACCTTTATTTAGACAGATAAATCCCATTGAGATCATTGATCTCTTTTTCAAGGGAGACCTGCTCAAGTAGTTCCACTGAAACATAAATAGAACAACAATCTTAAGACCTGCCTTAAGCTCACTGTTGTATTCAAGTTCAGCTCATTTAACAGATGCAGGCACCACTTGTTTTGAGCATCAATTTAGTTTGTCTTTACTTCTTTGATGCCTCTGCTGCTTCGGCTAATATTTGCAAAAGGATTTAAAATAATGTTCGAAGGACGATGCTTGAAGAGAGAATGCAGTGTTTTCCTTAGGGATTGTTTTGTGTTGGTTTACATGCTCTCCACAATGTGGCGTCCTTCATTTGTGACAGATACTTTGGAGAACATTTGGATAGTTGCACATTTAAACTCCAGCTTGATGGATGACTAGAAGTTTTTTGCCTCGAGTTTATCCCCAGAGAAACAAAGAGAGCCAGAGACAAACACTGACGAATCAGAATGAATAATAAAAGAAAGCGATGAATATGAACTATAGAAAAGCAGGTGAGGAGAGAGTGAGAGAAAGAAGGCAGTCAACCTTTTACAGAAATCAATAACTCAAGCTATAAGATGGAAACAACGAGGAGCAGAGAGGGAAAGAAAGGAGACCAGGGGGGAGAAAGCATCTGAGAGAGGGTTTGAGAGGTGGAATAAGATGAGAGGTTTTCCGGTGTTTGTGTGTTCTGGAAGAAGCCCCACGGGTTAGTTTCTGACCCGGAGAGGTCAACGTCTCCACCTTTAGATCGCTGCTAACAAAGAGCAGGGAAGGAATAAAGCTGAGGAGAGAGCGGATGAGAGAAGCCTGTCAGAGGTTAGCCTTTGTTCTCCTCTGACAGACATCCTACATACTTTTGAAATGTCTAAAGCCGCCCAAACCTTTCACAAAGCAGCGGCATCTTACACTGGTACACATTCTTGGGAGGAATCCTCAAGGCTGATGGTGTGATGAAATCCTCCAAACATGACATGCTTTACAAGCAACCAGCAGGACTGTACTCAATCAATCAATCAATCAATCAATGTTTATTATATAGCCCAATATCACAAATGTTACATTTGTCAGTGGACTTCACAGTTTGTACAAAATATCAGTATGACAATACGACACCCTCTGTCCTTAGACCCTCACATCGTACAAGAAAAACTTCCAGAGAAAACCCACAGTTTAAAGGGAACATGGGAGAAACCTCAGGGAGAGCAACAGAGGAGGGATCCCTCTCCCAGGACGGACAGACGTGCAATAGATGCCGTGTGTAAATTGAAAAGATAATACATTTGCAACATAGGTAGTCCAAATGTTTGGAAATGCATGTGTGTATAATAGGAAGATGAATCCACGAGGATATCCATCCAGGACCTATGATACGAACCTGGGGGGGGGGGGGGCTCATGCACAATGTTTTGTCCAGCAGCTAATGGATCCCATGATAAACTGATTAATCTCAACTAATTAAATATTTGAATGAAGGTTCATTATATTACTTATATATTAAGGTTATTTACTCTACCTTCACCCACCCTTGACCAGTCTCAGACACTCACTAATAGTTTGTAGTTTCAACAGTGTTTAAAAGCGCCATTGTAATATCAGTAATATATGGAGGTTACAATAGAAAAGTGTTGCTGATTTGACTTGCATTTTTTCTCTATTATACAATGCAGAATCTAACTTTACACATCGTTATTTCATGCCGTAAGACATGTTGAATACAATATAGAATCATAAATAAAGTGTAGGAGACCTTTTGTTTTGTCCAGCTGCTAATGAGTCTCAATGGCAAACGGATTAATCTTAACTAATCTGAAATGTTGTGTTTACCTCTAATGAAGATTCATCCAACTGCTTATTAATTATGCATAATTCATGGATAACCCACGGCTAATTATTTGTAATTAACCCTGCTTCATTCTGCTTTACCACCAGTTCTTACAGACTCTGCAATATCAATAGTACATGGGTGTTATTATAGAAAATTCACTCTATTACTATACAATGCAGAATATAGTTTCACACAGATGCCATAAAAGTAAGTAAAACAAAATTAAAACATTTTAATTGGTAGGTGTAGAAGACTTTCTTCACACACTGTAACTTTTATTGCACTGTAACTTTTATCCATGTATTTTTTCTTTTAATGTTTCTTTTATTATCTTTTCTTTTTAATGACTGATTTTAAATGCCATTTTCTTAATGTCTTTCGTTTTTTGTAAAGCACTTTGAATTGGCTTTGTGTTGAAAGGGGCTATATAAATAAACTTGCCTTGCCTTGCTTTGTCTCGAAGCTAATGGTTCTCAATGTAATCTTAACTAATCTGAATTGTTTACCTCTGATGAAGCTTCATGATATAACTCTGGATGATTCATGGATAACCCACAGCTAATTATTTTTTAATTAACCCCACCTTCATTACCCATTACCTGCAGCTTTTACAGACTCCCACACTCTGTCAATAATGGTTGGGACTGCCAATAGTGTTTAACTCTATCACTGTCGGCTGTATGCCCCAGTGTGGGAATCACGGCTGTATTAATTTGGTTGTGTCTACGCATGTACGCCTTGATTAAAATACATCAGAGGGTGATATTGCGCTGACAAGGTTGCCTCCGTACCCTGAGGAGACCTCTAACGCTCGTGATCTTATCTTCCAACGGTATTCCCGGAATGACCTCCAGGAATTATGACAGGCGCTCGGCCATCTGGGAATGTCTTCGCTTCGGGACAGCTCCCCATTAGCAGCCAGTGATCATGTTCCAACAAGTGATGGTTCCTGAACCCTCATCTTGTATTTTCCTCGAGCGTTCGCAGAATTACATTTTCATTTTGCTAAAGGCACCTTGATGCATCGCTGTAATCCACCGAGTGGCTGAAGTGCATCGCACCGAGGCTGAAGCTAAATGGCTAATACCATAAAAAACACATTGGAGAGTGAATGGAGGCGATCATTACACTGCGGTTCAGCAGATGGGCACAGGGACATCACTGTATGTCTTTTTATAATACCTAGCAGCAGTTACAGTAAAACACTGCAGTTATTCTCATATCATCGGGTTATTTATTGGATTAAATATGTCAAAAAAGGAAACTGTAAGATGGCACTTTTGGTTTAAAGCATCCTTTGGTCGTTTGAAGCAAGATGCCGAGTACATTGCATCATCTGTTACATCTAAAATATTTGGTATACGTTGTTGTATCATAACATACAAGGCTAGTAAATCAATTGAAAGAGCAGATTTTACTTTCTTTAAATGAACCGAGTGAACAGATGACAATTAAGACACCTCAATGTTTTGAGTTAGATGTTGTGTGTATATTGTTATTTAGGATGAAGTTTTGGTCTACAGTATATGCTGAAGCAGGGATGCCCTAGAGCACATGTGTCAAACTCAAGGCCCGGGGGCCAAATCAGGCCCTTGGTGGATTTAATTTCGGCCCACAGGATAATGTTTCATTACTGTTAGATCCGGTATATTGCACGCACACCTTCACTCCATCCTGAGGGTCTCCTCAGCTCAGAGCCTGAGCCCAAACATTGATGACCTTGCACCCAAGATGAGATGCCACGTATCTGAACTAGCATCACAGAGCAGCACACTGAGTTCAATGGATGCTTCCTTCTGCACTTTCTCTCTCACGACAACAGGGCAGGTTTGGTTTCTCTGTGAGGGGAATAGTTTTGTTGAAGGTGTTGTTGGCCTGTGGGAAAATGTACTCATAAGAAATTACTCTGGAAAAGCTGCAGATAGAGCCATAAGAAATGAATGCAACTCATTATTTAATGTTTAATGTTGTTTTTATAGGCAATAATTTAAGCTTTGTTAGTTCCAGGTTTAATATGTGCAATAAGTTCATTTCAATAAGTTTTGCATTAAACATTAAACCAGTCCGGCCCTCCACTAGTACCCATTTTGTAATGTTGGCCCACTGTGTATTTGAGTTTGACAGCCCTGCTCTAGAGCCTAAAAAGTACTCGGACACAAAGTAGGAAAACAACATGGTGAGAAGCCGAAAGCTTTCTCATTAAAATGTGGGGTGTCACGGTACCGAAACTCAGTGAAGGAGCAAGAGGAGGAAACTAGAAGCAACTGCATTTTGAAAACAAGTCAGAGTGGTAAATTAGAAACATACATGGGTGTGTAATTTGACATAAGCTGTCAGGCAGTAATAATTGCATACACACTAAATTCAGTCTAAATACGTTTACCCTTTATCACCCACTGACAGCTTTTTGACATGTTTTGATTTTGTTCCTACTCGTTGTTTAATCTCAAGAATGTGTTTGAGTTACCAAGGCTTGTTCCTGTTAAGATGTTACTGCATTTGCATGAACCCATTCCTACACACCCCTCGCTTATATGTCAATCCTTGCTGATTCTTATAATGTATCCCAGTACTAGGTGACGTGTGTTTGCTCTGTCAGTCATCACAGCGTTTGACTGACAGCTGTTTGTGGAGTCGTGACTCGTGCTCCCTGGAGTTGACATGTGTGACCTCGTGTTGGTAAAACCCCCATCAGCTGTAAACTTAACATAATAACAGAAATAGATGATGTCTTGAAAGTGTTTCTAACTCAAAGACAGTTTGTGTGCAAGCTCGTATGGAGTGTAGTGAAGTGAATCAGCCCTTTGTATCCACATCTACTCATCTTATTCTGTTTACATGTATGTAGTTTACTTATTTTCTTGCTGTATGTTGCACTCCTTTTGTCTTACCCAGCTAGACATTGTTGGTTCTAAAAACATGTGACAGAATGAGAATGTTACATTCATTGTTCTAGGAATGTTTTCAGCGGGAAGTTTTCTTTTGGTTCCCAGAACGTTCTTCTGAAAGGTAGGATAACATTCTCTAAAAACATTCTTAAAACGTTTTGATAACATTGTTAGAACATTATGCCCTACTGTTCTTAAAACGTTTTCAGCTGCAAGTTGAATTTGTTTATGTTGCCAGAATGTTATTATTTTAGAGAAGGATAACATGCTTTGTTTAAAACATTATGCAAATGTTCTGTGGTAACAATTTACTAAAATATTTTTACATTATTAGAACATACAGACATAATATTCCTGTAATTGTTCAACTCAAAATTCCTGGGTAAGTGGACTGACCACTGTGTCATTAGGATGATTTTTGATACTTAACTATTGGAATTTGACTATTAACACATGTAAAAGATGACTCGGAATTAGCTGGTGAAAGTAACGTTTGTTTATTAGAAAAGGGGAGCTGGGGAGTGGAGGTTAGTTTATGGCAGTTTGAAACAGTTGTTCCAGGGTGGGTAGAGAGGCCTGGCTTGTCTTGGGAGTGTGGAAGGGCTTGGATTCCTCCTGGGAGAGACATAGTAATGAGTGTGAGGCAAAAGCAGGCAAAGTGTCAAAGAATGAGTGCAGGCTGCAGGTTTTCAATAGTGAGGCTGATGAGCAGGTTGCAGGTGTGGTTGATTGGAGATTGCTCCCAGCCGTGTAGAGCAGACCAGCAGGCAGGGGGTTGGGGGGGGGGGGCATTGTGGGAAGCAGAGCGGAGCTTTCCTGGCGTTTCAGGCTGCAAAAGTTGAGCAATGTTCAACTTTTTAAGCTTCTGAAGCTTTCGGTGGAAGCGTCAGCCAATCAAATCATATGCCAGTACAAGCTCTAGCCAATCAAACCGCTGCTTGTGTGTCAGGGGCCGGAGATTCATGTGATTGGTTGTTGGTCGAGCTTCAGACACGCCCAGCTCCAAGCTTTTTTTGAAGCTGTAGTGTGGACGGGCCGTTAGTTAACCTTAAACATCCTAAAAAGGTTCTTTGAACATCAGATTAAAACGTTTCTTTAAAACCTTATTAGAACCTGTAGGTAACGTTAGCCAAAGTTGTGAGAACGTTCCCCGCTAGCTGGGTAAGTGCTTTGCCAACAACTACACTGCAGCTATGTGCATAGGACAATGAAGCCTTTGAATCTTACATTATCGAAGAGACGATTAGGTGCAGAGATATGGAGAGAGGCTTTGAAAGATGATTTCAACGTTGTGGACTTGCAACATGCTGTGTCCTTTTTATTTCATGTTAACATTAATCTGCGATTTGCACAGTCATGCCTATAGGACATCATTTGGGGAACATGCATGTGAGCCTGCATATGTGAAATGTCCCTGAGGGAAGGTCAGGATATTAGTGCGATCTGTAAACCAGTCTTGTTCATGTTATTAACCGTCTTCCTGATTGCATCTTGCCCAAGGGGTCTGCTGCCTCCATTAGCCAGGTCAGAGCGTGATTACACCCGGATAGATTAGCGCTCTATTCCTTCACTTACAAACCACTGTGGGGGAGTTAGACCTTGGATGTAGATATGCTAAGGTGAATGCATATACTAACTTCACTGTGGAGAGAGAAAACCCACAGAACGTCAAAGGATTAGGCCTAAAAAAAAAATCCTTTGTGATAAAACTCAATCTCTGCCTGTGAAATTGGCAGCCTTGCCCTGAGGACAAAGAGTATAAGGTTATTCAACGGGTGTTTAAAGGTTAAGCATCTGTTTTTGTTTTGAAAAGTAGTTTATCAGAGACTAATTGTTGTGCAGCGGCTTTCAAATTGAAACACAAATGGAAGCATCTCCCGATAACGCCAGCCACCTGTCTGCTTTTTAAATTAGTTACACACAAGCGAGAAAAGCGAGATTGTTTCTTTAAAAGGATGATATATTAGTAAAGTATGGAGGACTGCCTTGTGGCGTGTTCTCATACAACAGCTTCCCAACATGCCCCTTGTTAAAAAGGGGCATGTTGCCACTGGTGATTGTCTCTATTGGCTAAAATGTTGAAGTTTTGATTTACAGGTACTGTCAGGTCCCGACATGCTGCGCGCCATCGGGGGATTTCCCAGCTTGAAATTTCGATGGACCGATTCATGTGACATTTCAAAACCCAATTTTCAATTATGGCCGAGGCGTCCCGTGCAGCTGCCTACAGTGAGCCCTGATAACTGTCTGACAGCCAAATGATAAAGGCCTGTCTCCAAATGATTGAAGAGTATTCATCATGTGCTCTTCTCTGCAGCGAGACAGCGCCGTCAAACTCGGACTCAATCATTCTGGCCCTCGTTAACTGGCATAGCACCACACACACACACACACACACACACACACACACACACTTACCCTACACTCGAAGCACTTAATGCATTACTGCTACAGTACTTTCCGGTGATTTAAAAATGAATATAATCTAGTAATAGACACACGCTTTGTTATGCTCTAATGGGCTTTGCATTTACAGACAAATATCGACCCTATTTATACTTTAGACTACCTATCAGCCTCAAGCAGTACTGAGCAGTTTCCTTACATTAACAAAAATAACTTTAATGGTTTGTAGTTAGCACACAAGAGAGCATGCTAATCATTATGTTAAACTCAAATGCAGAATAATTTGTACAATTAACACCACAATTAATGTATCATCCTATAAAAAGTTGAATCCCTTCACAAGAGAGCTGAACTTAGATAGTTGCAACAATACTAACTTTTGCTTTATTAAACTTGTATACACACGAACACAGCTGTATCATCCCTAGAAGTGAGTCCCAGGCGAGTCAGCAGAACACAAAGAGAGAAACTGTAGCTCAGTTAAAACAGGAAAACACACATTACATTCAGACACATTTCCAAACGTTCCACTCCCAACCCACTCTTTGTCATTTCCCATATGAGTCCTCGCACTCCTGCAGATCTCTCACACACTGCGTGAATTTGAGCTGTCAAACCAAAGCCCTCGCGCTGCCCTCAGCAAACAAAGCGTCCAAACAGGGAGATTGGACGGAGAGCTGAAAAGTTTCATAATTATTCCACACGACACATCATTAAGACTAATGAGCCTCCAGCAGCAGGTGCAGCTTCACCCGTCAGCCGTCCTCATTACTAATGTGGTCATCATGTTCCCCCAGACATTATGTGTTCACTTTCCGTTGCTCACCTGCCCATCATCCGCTGATAATGGGCAGGTGAGCAACACTGAGTGTGCTGTTAAAGTAAATTCCTGCACTAGTAAATAAATTGGCAATTTGTTGCTTAACTGTTTGTCTCAATTTGACATGACCTTTTAAAGAATACCCGCAAAAACGGAGACGCAATGCTGCTTTCAGTATATGTATTAATTAAAGAGACCCTGTGTGTGTGTGTGTGTGTGTGTGTGTGTGTGGGTGTGTGTGTGTGTGTGTGTGTGTGTGTGTGTGTGTGTGTGTGTGTGTGTGTGTGTGGTGTGTGTGTGTGGTGTGTGTGTGTGGTGTGTGTGTGTGTGGTGTGTGTGTGGTGTGTGTGTGTGTGTGTGTGTGTGTGTGTGTGTGTGTGTGTGGGTGGTGTGTGTGGGTGTGTGTGCGCGCATGTAAATGGGCTGAAATGCCTGTGTTCCTGTGTGACACTAAATACAAATATGAACCTGGAAATGAGTGTGATATGTCCAATTGAAAGTTAAGTTTGAAGCGAGAGAGAGGATTACTGACAATGTGTAAAGAAGTTCACTACACCTCATGACTATGACAATCGTTTGGCGCTCAAGTCATCATTTTAAGTGTGCGAGGTTATGCTGAAGTTCTCGCTAAATGTGTGAATAACTTCCTCTGTGTTGCGTTGATTGGGATGAAACTTGGGTGACATCTTTACACATTCAATTTGGTGTTGTGTTATATGATTTACAGTTGATAATGGGAAACAATCTCTATAACATAAATTGTTGACAAGTAGTTTACACATCCTTATTTAAGATTTATAAGTAGCATCAGAAGATGGAGGCAAGGAATACTTTTCAAAACGAGATGCAGTTCTGCTGCCTAATGTCTGAGATGTTTTAAACATAATCATATAAGATGAGTAAATATGTATGGGCATCTTAGTTGTATGCATTCAACACATGGCTTGCATTAATAAGGGCTGTATATTTAAATTAGGGCTGTCAGTCGATTAAAATAGTTAATCGCGAATAATCGCAAATTAATCGCACAGTTTTGATCTGTTCTAAATGTACCTTAGAGGGATATTTTTCAAGTTTTGAATACTCTTATCAACATATGAGTGGACAAATATGCTTTATGCAAATGTTTATTATCATTTGAACAATGACAAATATTCTCATGAATATTAAACACAACAACCTCTGAACATTACAAATATTCGCCTCAATTCAACCTGGAACCTCTCTCATACATACAAAACGTACAATACAAAGTGTGTGTGTGTGTGTGTGTGTGTGTGTGTGTGTGTGTGTGTGTGTGTGTGTGTGTGTGGTGTGTGTGTGTGTGTGTGTGTGTGTGTGTGGGTGTGTGTGTGTGTGTGTGTGTGTGGTGTGTGTGTGTGTGTGGTGTGTGTGTGTGTGTGTGTGTGTGTGTGTGTGTTGTGTGTGTGTGTGTGTGTGTGTGTGTGTGTGTGTGTGTGCGTGTGTCGTTGGAGCTATGTGCAACTCAAGGCATATGCTCGAACGGGAGCTGCCTGGACGCTGCAATCATGTTGCGCGCACTATCCGTGCTGAGTGTGCTGACTTCTCGTTCAATGTCCCGCTGTCTGGCTTCCTGCATAAAGTCAAGTGCTCGGCGCAGTTGTGGCGAAATGTCGCTCCTCTGTTTTCATGTAAACAGCTCCTTATATCCGTTAGCGCAGCTAGCTAGCACCAGATGCTAACAACAACAATACACGCTCGCTCGCGCCACACATACACACACCCTCCCGGTCCTCCCGATGGCCAGTCGGTGCCTGCCGGTGAGCGTGGAAGTGTGGTCTGCTGCAAGCGGGCGGCAGGAGCGGGGCTGTCAGCATCAGCTTGTAGATGGTATTTTAAACTCGATGCTCTGAAACTACAGGGCGGCCGAGGACAAAAAATACACATGCGTTAATCGCGTTAAAATAATTAGTGGCGTTAATTTTTTTTTGCGTTAACACGTTATTAAGTTAACGCGTTATTAACACGTTAACCTGACAGCCATAATTTAAACATAAACTACTAGTTTCAGCAGGATCCATTTTTCCTCATTAATATCCAGGTTTATGCAACAAGGCCTTCCAAGATCTGCAGGGAAACCTCTTACATACGTAGGTAGGCTACTGTGCGTTCATAAATATGACTTGGGAATCAATAACTTAAGCTATAAGATGGAGACAACGAGGAGCAGAGAGGGAAAGAAAGGACTAGGGAGGCTGTGGCTCAGTGGATAGTGTGCTGGACTTCGAATCAGGGGATAGCAAGTTCGAATCCCACTGCAGTCAGCATGTCGTTGTGTCCCTGGGCAAGACACTTCACCCCAAATTGCTCCTGAGGGGATTGTCCACAGTACCGAATGTATGTAAGTCGCTTTGGATAAAGGCGTCTAATAAATGACATGTAGGGTAATGTAATGACTGAGTTCCTGCTCAAAGACACATCTAATAGTAAATGTATATGGGGTCACATATGTGGACGACTATTACAAATCACTGTCATAATAATTCATGCTCAGCGACTTTATATTGCACATATAAAACATGACCATAACCTCGATAGCGGTTAAATAAATTGTAATATCTACCATCATGTTCCAGCAACATCTGTTTTCTTATTAATGATTTATTAAGAAAAAGTAGTCGGATAAAAGTCATAGAAAACGAAATAAATGAGCTGGAAGAGCGTTATCTCTAACCTTGATGCACTCAAGAAACATTTAGTAATATCATCTTTTCATTTCATTTCAAACCTTTATTTAGACAGATAAATCCCATTGAGATCATTGATCTCTTTTTCAAGGGAGACCTGCTCAAGTAGTTCCACATGAAACATAAATAGAACAACAATCTTAAGACCTGCCTTAAGCTACTTCACTTGTTGTATTCAAGTTCAGCTCATTTAACAGATGCAGGCACCACTTGTTTTGAGCATCAATTTAGTTTGTCTTTTACTTCTTTGATGCCTCTGCTGCTTCGGCTAATATTTGCAAAAGGATTTAAAATAATGTTCGAAGGACGATGCTTGAAGAGAGAATGCAGTGTTTTCCTTAGGGATTGTTTTGTGTTGGTTTACATGCTCTCCACAATGTGGCGTCCTTCATTTGTGACAGATACTTTGGAGAACATTTGGATAGTTGCACATTTAAACTCCAGCTTGATGGATGATACTAGAAGTTTTTTGCCTCGAGTTTATCCTCCCAGAGAGAAACAAAGAGAGCCAGAGACAAACACTGACGAATCAGAATTTGAATAATAAAAGAAAGCGATGAATATGAACTATAGAAAAGCAGGTGAGGAGAGAGTGAGAGAAAAGAAGGCAGTCAACCTTTTACAGAAATCAATAACTCAAGCTATAAGATGGAAACAACGAGGAGCAGAGAGGGAAAGAAAGGAGACCAGGGGGGAGAAAGCATCTGAGAGAGGGTTTGAGAGGTGGAATAAGATGGAGAGGTTTTCCGGTGTTTGTGTGTTCTGGAAGAAGCCCCACGGGTTAGTTTCTGACCCGGAGAGGTCAACGTCTCCACCTTTAGATCGTCTGCTAACAAAGAGCAGGGCAGGAATAAAGCTGAGGAGAGAGCGGATGAGAGAAGCCTGTCAGAGGTTAGCCTTTGTTCTCCTCTGACAGACATCCTACATACTTTTGAAATGTCTAAAGCCGCCCAAACCTTTCACAAAGCAGCGGCATCTTACACTGTTACACATTCTTGGGAGGAATCCTCAAGGCTGATGGTGTGATGAAATCCTCCAAACATGACATGCTTTACAAGCAACCAGCAGGACTGTACTCAATCAATCAATCAATCAATCAATGTTTATTTATATAGCCCAATATCACAAATGTTACATTTGTCTCAGTGGACTTCACAGTTTGTACAAAATATCAGTATGACAATACGACACCCTCTGTCCTTAGACCCTCACATCGTACAAGGAAAAACTTCCAGAGAAAACCCACAGTTTAAAGGGAACATGGGAGAAACCTCAGGGAGAGCAACAGAGGAGGGATCCCTCTCCCAGGACGGACAGACGTGCAATAGATGCCGTGTGTAAATTGAAAAGATAATACATTTGCAACATAGGTAGTCCAAATGTTTGGAAATGCATGTGTGTATAATAGGAAGATGAATCCACGAGGATATCCATCCAGGACCTATGATCCAGGACCACAGCCACGACTCAAGATCCAGGGCTCGTGATGCAGGACACAGGACCGCAGGATCATCCATGACTCCGGATCCCAGCGTATATAGACACCAAAAAGAAAGACATTTGGGGAAGCTGGGTTAATCGGAACATGGGAGTAGACAGGTATAGACAGAGAGAAGGAAGAAGTAAGATGTCCCCCAACAAACTAAGCCTATATCAGCAAAACTAGGGGCTGAATCTAATCAGCCCTAACTATAAGCTTTATCAAAAAGGAAGGTCTTAAGCGCACTCTTAAAAACGGATAGGGTGTCTGCCGCCCGAACACAAACTGGAAGCTGATTCCACAAATGTGGAGCTTGATAAGAAAAGGCTCTGGCTCCCATTGTACTTTTAGAGACTCTAGGAACAATCAAGAACCCTGCATTCTTGGAACGCAATGCCCTAGTAGGACAGTAGGGTATAATGAGTTCTTTAAGGTAAGATGGCGCCTGCCCATTAAGGGCTTTGGAGGCGAGAAGAAGAATTTTAAATTCTATCCTGTGTTCTATAGGGAGCCAGGGAGTAAGGCAGCCAGAACAGGAGTAATGTGGTCCCTTTTCCTAACTCTGGTTAGTACACGAGCTGCAGCATTTTGAATCAGCTGAAGCGACTTGACTGACTTCTTGGTACACCCTGATAATAAAGAGTTACAATAATCCAGCCTTGAAGTAACAAATGCATGGACTAGTTTCTCTGCATCGTTTTGAGGCAAGATATGCCTGATTTTTGCAATGTTACGTAGATGTAAGTAGGCGGTCCTTGAAATTGATTTTATGTAGGCATTAAAGGATAAATCCTGATTAGGTTGCAGGCTAAGAGCTCAACTCAGTGAAAGCACCGCCTGCTGACCAATCAGAGCTCAGTGTGCGGAGTTTAAAGCGATCAAGACGGCCGGCAAAAATCACCGACTGTGTGAGCGTGAACATTAATAGAATATCACCTCCCATCTTCAGAGCAATCTGACTATTATAACATTAGCGTTAAGAAAGCTTACTTAAATATCTGCCACAACAGAAGTAACCGGATCAGAGTAACATTAAGTACAGTCCGCGGCATATCACATCAATGTATCATATATTTCCTTATCTGAGTCAGCTGAGCCGTATCTGGCCGTGCAACACTCACAGTGTCACATACTGTATGCAGAAGTATTATTTTAAGCAACACATTAAGTTGAGGAAACACTCGAGTCAAATGTAATTAAAGTCAGATCGTGTCTTAGACGGGCAGTGATATCATAAACCTGTTAATGTACGCATTCAAACACTTGTTCTGTTACCAGCTGTGTTCACCTTGCAGGTGCAGCTCTGTGGCTTTGATCCTGGATAAAGTGTTTAAGTCATGGATGTTTAAAGTTTAACTTCTTCATATGTCTAATATTATTGTTGACTTTTCATTCAGGAAGTTTGACGCTGCACTGTCAGTACGCTTGTCCATGTTTGTGATTGGTCGAATGCTCCAAATGCCACCCCTTTCATGTGAACGCGCACCTAACTAGATAGGACACGGCTGGCTTGAGCGATCCACTTGATAACCCGCGTCGTAGGACAGTTTAGCGAGAGCGCCTCTGGATGATTGTTGACAACATGTACTTCTCCATCGTTCTGTCTTACCCAGTGTGATCTCGGTATCGTCTTGATAATGCCATATTATAGTACAACAGAAACATTGAAATGGAGTAGCCGTTGTTTTAGCAGTAGCACAGCTGGACTCATATCAGTATGTAGTGTCTCTACTGGGACATGTCTCCATGCTCTAATGTTCAAAAAGCTCTTTATTTTTCTCATACTGCTGCAGCACCTCTTTTCACCCTCTGTCTGAAACCAGAGCCCAATCTGCTCTGATTGGTTAGCTGGCCGACTCTCTTGTGATTGGTCAACCGTTTAGAGATTGATTGATTGATTGATACATTTTATTTCGAACAAGTAAAATAAATAATTACAAAAATCAAAGAAATGTTGCAGTGCATAGTCATGTAAAACAAAACAAAACAAAGTGACATTTACAACAACAACAACAAAAGCAGCATTAGCAACATAAACAGTCCCACATCTAGTGTTCGAAAAGGAGTGAGAAGAAGTATAATTTATTTAATCTCACCCCCTTGTCCCTAAATTATTTATTTATAATCTGCAATAATTATTATTATTAATTATTATTAGTGTTATTATTATTAATCTGCTTTACTTGTTGATTGACATATATATATATATATATATATATATATATATATATATATATACACATATGCATATACATACACACACATACACATATACACTCCACGTTAACACTGTTCCATAGTCTGACTCCACAGGTTAGGGTTAATGTCTGGACATCGCTTTAGCTCCACGTTCACACTGTTCCATAGTCTGACTCCACAGGTTAGGGTTAATGTCTGGACATGGCTTTAGCTCCACGTTCACACTGTTCCATAGTCTCACTCCACAGGTTAGGGTTAATGTCTGGACATGGCTTTAGCTCCACGTTCACACTGTTCCATAGTCTGACTCCACAGGTTAGGGTTAATGTCTGGACATCGCTTTAGCTCCACGTTCACACTGTTCCATAGTCTGACTCCACAGGTTAGGGTTAATGTCTGGACATGGCTTTAGCTCCACGTTCACACTGTTCCATAGTCTGACTCCACAGGTTAGGGTTAATGTCTGGACATGGCTTTAGCTCCACGTTCACACTGTTCCATAGTCTCACTCCACAGGCTGAGATACAACATGTTCTTCTGGTTGTACGGACCCTATGAATTTCGAATGGAAATGGTCTCCTTGAACTATATCCCCCCACTCGTTGAGTGAATACTTTTTGGATGTTTCCTGATAAAATGTTGTTTTTTACCTTAAACATGATTGGTGCCGTTTGGCATTCTACCAGGTCTGTACATTTTAACAATTTTGACCGCAGGAATAATGTGTTAGTTTGAAGAGATGGCCTGCCCCTTCGCCTATCACGTACACAGTGTTATGTAGTGATGTCACTTTGTTCCTGAAGTAAACAAAGGAGTCCAACGGAGGCGTTTCAGTCAGTGTGTGGGAGAGAATCTGGGCTTTTGACCTTTTGAAATCTGTCGACAATTTACATGTACGAAAACCTACATAACACACTAAAGGAAAGGAGATAAAGGATAATTGGGCCCCTTTAAAGGGATAATATATGTCTTTAAGGATAAAAGCGTGAAATCCATCTTCTGACAACAAAGTGTTTCGATGACAAACACAGCACAGAGTCGGCATGATGCGCGTCCCCTCCACCACGAATACAAAGCATACATGCAGCACTGGCTTCTTTGATACTTGATAGACACTTTAAAGTCTTTTTCTGTAGTTGTGTGTGTGTGTGTGTGTGTGTGTGGTGTGTGTGTGTGTGTGTGTGTGTGTGTGTGTGTGTGTGTGTGTGTGTGTGTGTGTGTGGTGTGTGTGTGTGTGTGTGTGTGGTGTGTGTGTGTGTGTGGTGTGTGTGTGTGTGTGTGTGTGTGTTGTGTGTGTGTGTGTGTGTGTGTTTGAGTGCGTGGGTGCATGCAGTTTATATGCCCCTGAGCGTTGAACTGTGAAACTGCGATGTGTGAAGTGTTTTGTAATTAGGGCCGTTGTGTAATATTAATTAACCACTGACGTTTATTTCAATCAGCCGACTACATTCTCAGGTCCGTTAATTAAACTTTGGCAAAAAAGCTGAAAGGTAAATGAAAATTGGATATTGGAAAAGCAAGCAGCCACTCCACAGAGAATTTAACGAACAATCCTCAACAATGTTTCTGCGAACAGAAATATTACGAAAGAACTTCCAGTTGTTATGCTTCAAGAGGAAAATATTAGCACTTGTTTTATGCATAGAGACACATGGTGGGTTAATGCTTGAAGGAGAAAATAAGATTGGCGACGATATGAAGTTGAGTAATTATCGTATTCACACTTTTTGGTGAGAAACCGGGACTATTTTTTGCCTTTTTAGTTTTTCCCTCTTGATTAAGTAGTGTCTTACTAATGAAGTGAAGACTGTGGCACTTCACCTGTCATTCCACCATGAATCTTCACACCTGAGCTGTGACTTTTCTCATGACTCCCACAGTGTTCAGAAGTTCTGAAAAGAAAGTGCACTTGTTTCCTTTTCTGACTTAAAGTCCCCAAAACATTTCTGTCACGACAATCATTCTTGCATCTGTCTTCCTGCTTGTCATCTCCTCATCTTGTGAGTCTGTTCTGTCTGTTTTCTCTTTTCAACCTGCCTGTTTACTCAACTCTTTTTTTCTTCCTACCGCAGCCTCTGATTTACGCGTTCTCCTCCTCTCCGCCCTCGCCTCTGTCAGGTTGTTTATGCCCTGTTCATCCTCCTCTGTAATTATGAGTGTTGTTCACTGTATCCCCGTCCATATGACGCGCCTGACGGTGACGCAGGGAGATGGATAGTGAGTAAAAAAGCAAAGTGAAAAACGAGTGTGTCTCGGCAGAAGCCATTGTCCTCATGACACATCTGCCCATTGGCCTTGACCTGCGGGGACACGGCACTAAATCTGACTCATAGTCATAAACACACCGCCACACACACACTGATGGAGATCACCCTGCGGTAATGATGATTATGGTTGTTTATGGTCTTCAGCCTACACTTCAGTCGGTTACAACCGCCGGGGGTGTGTGTTTTAGTGTGTGCTCACATTCTGCTTAGTTTGTGCTTATGTTTGTGTGTACGCAAACCAGCTTCAGTGTCAGGAGAGGGGGGGGGAATGCAGCGGAGTCGGGTTATTGTGTCCTTTATCAAGCAGACAAGCCAATTAGGAGCACAACCATTGATATTAATGTTCCCTTCCCTCGCCCTCACTCCAGTTTCCGAGGTGTTTTTCATTTAATAGCCGAATGCACTCAGTGATGATCCGTGAAGAGTTGTAGATGCTGCAGAGCTATGCAGAGTGAGTTTACTAGAGCAGAACATTGTGCTGAACAGCAGAGGGGTGGGGGGGGGGGAGACTCCGAACTGTAAGGGAGGGGGGGGGGGGGGGGGCGTTACGGGTGCTCTCAGGTAGAAATTGTTGAAATAACACATAATCTCTCCCCGGCCCGATGTTCTGATGTAGACAACGGAGAGGTCTCGGCTGACATCGCCCTGCAGGGAACAGCCGACTCATTCTCCTCTCCCCCCCCCCCACCATCAGAAAGTAAAGGGGAATTGCCTCATTTAGTCGTTTATGGGTTATTAGATTGTTTTACAATACAAAACGCAAACCAGCACATTGTGTTGTTATATATTAAAAGCCCCCGTGGAGTTATTTGGAAACAAAATGTTTGCATTCAGTGTTTCTCGCTAGAGCACATTGTGATTGTGCATTTAAATACTCGTAAAACATTTGCAAAGAACATTCTTGGAAGAATTGAAAGCCGAAATGAGTGGATTATTATTCTCAGAAACAGTGCATGGATGTCACTTTCCATCAACGCTTATGGCTCTGTACAAGTGTGTGTGTGTGTGTGTGTGTGTGTGTGTGGTGTGTGTGTGTGGGTGTGGGTGTGTGTGTGTGTGTGACGGTGTGTGTGTATCTGTAGAGACCCTGCAGCCATTTGCCATGTGTTTGCTGGGTGTGTTGTTTGGGACGTTTCTGCATCACTAAGAGAAAGGCTTGTTCCAGACAGCAGCAACTTCAATTATGTTTACAACCTGACAAATTATTCTTCTTTCTCACGGAAATGATGCAAATGATTTAGTATGTTTTACTCATGTTGGTGAGCTAGCAGTGTTCTTCTTCCCTGGCTCTGTGTGTGCATTGCTACATTCCTTGCGTACAAGTTGATCACAACTATTGATCACTGGAATAGGGTGAAACCAATGACTCTGTATCCCCCACTTCAACATGCTTGTTGCTGTCCTTGTGCACAAGACGCTAACAAAAACAGGTACCACGGGTGTTATTCAAACCTTTATGTACCCCATTAACCAAGGGTAAAGATCCCATGGGTTTGATACGTTAGTATGCATTGTAGCCCTTTGCACAGATTAACCATAATGGATATACGGTGGGGGCTGGATGTGTTTCAGCTTTGCATCATGATCAGGGCAAGGGGAGTTTACAATTAGCATGGATTAAAGGGCAGATTATAGCGAGACTAATGATAACATAAAAAGATTAAATGCCGGGAAAGAGACGTGGGATTGATATGGAGCATGGAGACAGAAAGACTACGAGACCAACTGATAGGAAGGAAATGTGTGCAGGGCAGACATGAGGAAGAGAGGAGAGGTCCAGTAGTGCAAAGAGAAGGTGGGAAGACATAATAGGAGGAGAGATACAACATAAAGAAGCCTCTGACACCGAGAGATATGAGGAAGCAAGGAAAAGGAGGGGAGCGTGAAGAAGAGAGAGGGCTAAATATGTCGGGAGCGCCGGGAGGAAGGCGAGGGTCTTGAACCAAATTGATGGACAGTGGAGGTCTGGGAGAGGAGAGAGATTAAGACAAAAGGGAGAGACAGGGGAGAGAACACACACATGCACTCGTTTAGCTAAACAAAAGGACAGAGGCAAAGGAAGAGGCACACACACACACACACACTGCATGATCTGTAGCACTCTCTGGAGAGACCCCGGGCTAATGTGCCTCCCCACTGTCTGCGGACAAAAACAGAGATGTGAAGAGGATAGTAGGCGCACGAAGACCGCCGTGTGCAGAGTTTACACCGCTAAACCAAACATGCGCTTACATCGACGGATGGATCCTCAACTTTGTCCAAAATCTCTCCAAGATGGAGGCGTAGTCTTCGTGCAGAGGCCTTCATTCAGACTGACACATGTTAGTTTCTGATACCCTAGCTTTTTTTTTTTCTCCACAATAATTGTTTTTTTGTTTGTTTACAACATGACATATAGATTTTAAATTCAAAAACGACAAACAACAACAAATGTCAAATTAAAATGGAACACAATTCTAAAATAAATAGCAAAAAAGGACAAACATTTTTAAAGATCAAATGTACATTTTGTAAAAGCATATTAATTGTTAAAAACATATTTAGAAAAAGAAAAATACATACAGGTATACAACCTCGGAAACGACATTGTTCCTGCGTGTATATGCTGTCTAGACTTGATTATGTCAGATATCCTCTGTAGTTGAAGGCTTTGACATCCATCATAACCAAAGAGAAATGCTTGCACTGCGAGCCTTTCTCCAAAACAATGCTTTCTTTTGTTCTAAATGATAAAGCGGCCGCTCTTGTTAGAGAAGAAGTATTGATTTACTTTCACACTCCTTAGAAATCAGTGTGGAGAACAGAGGAACTGTGTATATTCTCATCTCTGTCAGTTCACAGCAGAGACACCAGTCTGTCCGCAGAGAGGGAATCAGTGGAGATATAATAAGGTCCTTTAGTCGTTGGGGGTAAGGACTCCGGTAAAGGTGCGGAGCAAGGGTGATTCCAGGTTCATGAGAAAGCCAGATCTGAGGGTTATGAATACCATTCTGGCATTTCAGTTCTTCTTAAAAGCCATAATTTCCCAGATAGGAGCGACTGAGCCAGTCGAGGGCCGTTTTGAACTCGCTGACCTTTCATTTCACAGTCTGCCGGATATGATCCCATGATATGAAGTACACGTGGTACTCATGTTGTGTTGTAGGTGGCAGTACTTGTATCATATTATATAAGTTGTATGGACACCTGTGTACTGTGGACCAATCTGTGATGAACTTAAAGCAGCTTCCCTCCTCCCTTAGAATGAAGAGCTTGGCCTTGGTATGTCTATCGTTTTTCACCCAAAGCCAAAGACACTAATTTGACATTAAAGAAAGTAAAATAAAGACATAATCTAATATGCTGCTATATCGGCGATCCATTATGATTCAATCAATCAATGTTTATTTATATAGCCCAATATCACAAATGTTACTTTGTCTCTGTGGTCTCTCAGTGTGTACAGAATATCAGTATGACAATACGACACCCTCTGTCCTTAGACCCTCTGTCCTTAGACCCTCTGTCCTTAGACCCTCACATCGTACAAGGAAAAACTTCCGGAGAAAACCCACAGCTTGGTTTAGCTCAAGCTTTAACCAGAAGATAATTGCCAAAGAGATAGCACAGCTGGGATATGACAATGATAGCAAATATTATTTTCAGAGTAGGAATGGGACAATAAGGGACTTTTGCGATTTGCAGTAAAAAACACTCGTGAAATTATCTGTCTAACACACAGGAATTATTATGTAAATAAGAATTTTTAAATGTTTTTAATAACCTTGTTTTCCCAGTGGGAGCTTATGGTTTATGATTACCTTACTACCTGATGTTTGAATCAGTGAAAGACTGTATATGTGAAGCTGATTCCAGTGTGATTTGAATAGTTTTTAAGCTTATGATAATCTTCTGGGTAATATCAGTATTTCTGCCAGGATGATCTGGGCGCCATTTTGGATCCTATTGCCTGGCTAAAGGACTGACGGTTATGAAAGAAAGATGAAACTATAGGGTTGCTATCTCTAAAAAGACAGTTCGCTCGGCTTCTTATATCTTAAAACATTGCTGTTGTCCGTCATTCCTCTCATTTAGCAGCTCTCCCCCACTCTGTCTCAGCTCTATCTGTCTTTGTGAGTCTCTGCACACGAAATACAGCAGACATGATAAAGATGTAGGCATTAACCTCTCCGGATGAAAGAGAGATTAATAGGTGAGAGTATCTGATGCTGAAATAACAGATAGATAAAGCCATCACTATAAGTAGTGCTGTGTGGCTCGCCTTGAGGAGCAAACACAACCTCGGGCCTTATCAATCCGTCATGTCTGCTTCCTCCTCTCCTGTGAACATTTAACATGTTTGTTTGGGGATTTGCCTGCGAGAAAACGAGGACAGATGTTAAGAGTAAGATTACAAAGATGATAAAGACAATTTTGAGCTTGGAGTCTTTTATCTGTTCACCTTTTGTGTTTCTACAGACTTTACAGTTGCCTTTTAATGAATGTTGGATTCAAAAGTTCTTTTATTGTGGTGCAACAGAGCAGAGCTACAATTCCCAAGACAATGCATTCTGTCTCTTTCACTGCTTTACAGAAAGCTGCATGTCTCCACTTCATCCTTTTCTCTTTTCACTGTTTAGCTCCAACAAAGCTGCTCCAGGATGTCCTCACATCCTTCCCAGAATGTCCTCACATCCTTCCCAGAATGCTTCTTCTTCCTCTTTCCTTGTGATGTGGTGTTGGAATATAATACACACATAGTGGCCACTCTTAATCTCACTG
The DNA here is from genome assembly GCA_902827135.1 of Harpagifer antarcticus. Classification (NCBI taxonomy): domain Eukaryota; kingdom Metazoa; phylum Chordata; class Actinopteri; order Perciformes; family Harpagiferidae; genus Harpagifer; species Harpagifer antarcticus. The sequence continues at coordinate 384,874 of CADEHL010000984.1, forward strand.
TAGAGCGACTTCTGACAATTACCCAGGATTAAGCAGACCCACACTCAAACACACACACACACACACACACTCCTCCTCAACATACACACACACACACTCCTCCTCAAACATACACACACACACACACACACTCCTCCTCGAACATGCACTCATTCACACACACACACACTCCTCCTCAAACATGCACTCACTCACACACACACACTCCTCCTCGAACATGCACTCACTCACTCACACACACACATTCCCCCTCGAACATGCACACACACACACACACACACTCCTCGAACATGCACTCACTCACTCACACACACACATTCCCCCTCGACCATGCATACACACACACACACACTCCTCCTCGAACATGCACTCACTCACACACACACATTCCCCCTTGAACATGCACTCACTCTCACACACACACACACACACACACACACACACACACACACACAGAAACTCTCCCCCTGGCAGTGCCCTCTCTCTGCGGCTCTCCATATGAACTCTGTGCCAGTGTGATTGCATCTCTCCTCCCTCATATCTACATCCATCCATGCTCTGTCGTTCTCCTCATGCTCCCCCTCCTCCCTCCTCCCTCCTCCCTCCTCTCCACTCTCCACTCCCGCCTCCCTCCTCCCACTCTCCACTCCCTCCTCTCCACTCCCCCACTCCTCACTTGTTTGTTTTGGCAGAGAACTTGAAACTGAATCACACAGGAGACGTCAACTGGCAGGATGGATAATGCAGCTCCCACCTGATGCTCTGCTGCTGGTGCTCCTAACAACACTTCTCCTCTCCTCATCTCTGCCTCCTATCCCATCCTCTCCTCTCCATCCTCTCCTCTCCTCACCTCTCCTCTCCTATCCCATCCTCTCCTCTCTTATCCCCTCCTCTCCTCTCTTATCCTCTCCTCTCCTCCTCTCCTCTCCTATCCCATCCTCTCTTATTCTCTCCTCTTATTCCTCCTCTCCTCTCCTCATCTCTCCTCTCCTATCCTCTCTTATTCCTCCTCTCCTCATCTCTCCTCTCTTATCCTCTCCTCTCTTATTCCTCCTCTCCCTCCCTCCTCCTCATCTCTCCTCTCCTATCCTCTCTTACCCTCTCCTCTCGTATTCCTCCTCTCCTATCCTCTCCTCTCTTATCCTCTCCGCTCTTTATTCCTCCTATCCTCTCCTCTCTTTCCTCTCCTCTCTTATTCCTCTCCTCTCTTATTCCTCTCCTCTCTTACCCTCTCCGTCTCTTATTCCTCCACTCCCATACCTCTCCTCTCCTCTCCATTTCTTCTCCTCTAGCTCTCCCATCCTCTCCTCTCCTATCCTCTCCTCTCTATCCTTTCCTCGTCTTTCTTCCTCACTCTCCTAATCCTCCTCCTCTCTTATCCTCTCCTCTCCCATCCTCTCCTATCCTCTCCTCTCTTATCCTCTCCTCTCCCATCATATCCTCTCCAGCTATCCTCTCCCTCTCTTATTCCTCCTCTCTCTCTTATCCTCTTTCCTCCTCTCCCAATCCATCTCTCCTCATCTCCCTCTCCTATACTCTCGTCTCTTATCCTCCCTCTCTCTCCTCTGTCTCCTTCAATTATTCATCCAAAAAAGTGGGTTATCAAAAGGTTGAAAAACAAACCTTTCCTAGTAGCTCCTCTCCTCATTCCTCTATAGTTCGCACAATGATACCTCTTTTAAAACGTGTCCTTTTCTTATTGCACCAACTTGCACTTGCTACTTGCCTACTCTGTTTTATAGTAGTCCTACAATTGCTTATTTGTTACAGCTTCATTCCTCTTTGAATGCACCGTTAAACACAACAGAAAAGTCCTTAAATGTGTAAACCTACTTGGCAATAAATGTGATTATTTTCCTTTTTCTTTCCCTTCCTTCCTTTACTTTCTTTTCCCTTCCTTTCCTTCATTTCATTTCATATTTTTTGATTTCCTTTCCTTTCCTTCATCTCAGTTTATTTAATATCCTTTCCTTTCTTTCCTTTATTCTCCTTTCCTTTCCTCAACTCTACCCTCATCTCCTCACCTCTGTCTCAGTCTTAAATTACTCGTCCTAAAAAGGGTAATAAAAAAAATCAAGTTATCTTATTCTGCTTGCGTGTGTGTGTTGTGTGTGTGTGTGTGTGTGTGTGTGTGGGTGTGTGTGTGTGTGTGTGTGTGTGTGTGTGTGTGTGTGTGTGTGTGTGTGTGTGTGTGTGTGTGTGTGTGTGTGTGTGTGTGTGTCTGTGTGACTGTGTGTGTGTGATGACATGGCAGGGTTAGTGAGAGGCCGAGCAGACAGTGAGAGGATGAGACTTTGAGGCGTTGAGTCTCTGTTTCTCGCTGCTCACTTCCTCTGCCCTTTGTCTCACACACACTTGGCAACTGTTGTCTTTTGAATTTGACTCATGCTGGGATGCACCACAACAGCTTGACCACACTGACGTGCCCACATTTGAAACGTGATTCTCTGTGTAAGACAGTCCGTCATTTATTTATCGACCTGTTGAATTATTTATTGTTTCTGTAGCTGAAATCACACACAGCAGCTTTCAAGGTGGTTTTGTTTTTGACACTGTAGCATGTTTTGATGCTTGAGGCCGTTTCACTCAGCATATCGCTTTACTCCAGTGGCTCTCAAACTTTTTCTGTCATTCCCCACTTTGAACAGGTGGGCCTTTTCAAGCCCCGCCTGTTCCTCATCGCTCCAATAAAATGGTTGGCCAAGCTTAAAATTGTCAAATGTATCGTTCTATAACAGGGGTCTCCAACCTTTTTTAGGATGAGAGCAAGTCGTGAGCTACTTTTACTTTTTGCAGTGTATATATTTAGCACATTTTAACATTATTATATGCTTACCTTTAACCTTTGTGTGTTGTTTGGGTCTGTGGGACCCGTTTTCAGTGTTTACTAAATAAAATGTAGCAATTTAATTATTTTAACCTGCTTTATTTGGTGGTGGACGTCACATCCTCTAGGGGGGTCCGGGGGCATGCACCCTGGGAAAGATTTTTTTTTTTTTTTAAATGTTGAAGTTAAATGCATCAATCTGGTGCAGGGCTGCTCAATTAATCGTATTTTAATCGCAATTACGTTTTTGGCTTGCAACGATTATGAAAACAACATAATCGAAATAAAACTTTTTTTTTTTTTTTTAAATAGGTTTTTCATTTGAATATACTTAAAGTTCAGGGTAATCAACTGTTAAAAACATACTTTTCAAATTATTTTCTTCAATAAATTGATGTTTTCAAAGTAAATGGTTAATTGTTTTTAATAATTGTGATATCAATTATTGACCCAAATAATCGAGATTATGATTTTTGCCATAATCGAGCAGCCCTACTTTGAGCCCAACATGAATTTATGGAAACATCTCTCAACACTCAGATGAAAGGGAGCTGTATACTTTTCAATAATCCAAACATCTTTAGAATATGATCACAACAAATCATTTAAACTTGTTTATTCTTATCTTATGTTACCTAGTTAGCATTCTTTCTTTTTATTTACGCATATTTGACTAATCCCTCCCCTTTTAAACTTTTTACTGTCCTATAGTACACATTGGAATGATTTCTTACTTTATTTTTTACAACTTTATTACATAGATAAAGGGTGTGCTCACTCTCTCTCTCTCTCTCTCTCTCTCTCTCTCCTCTCTCTCTCTCTATCTCTCTCTCTCTCTATCTCTCTATCTCTCTCTCTCTCTCTCTCTCTCTCTCTCTCTCCTCTCTCTCTCTCTCTCTCTCTCTCTCGCGCTCCACATTGCTTTTCTACCCGACTGTAACGCTGTTGTGTGTGTCTGTGAGAGCGTTTCACATGTGTGTATGAGAGATTTTTACCAGTGGCGAGCCTGTCTCTGAGGGCCTAAGATATTCTACAAAATAATATTTTAAAACATTAAAACAAATTATAATTTTCTTTATATATTTTTTTTAAATATGTTTTTAGTAATATTTGTCACTAGTTTTACCAAAAATAACTTGATTAAATTGTATTTAAAATAACATTTCCAAAGAAATAAATCCTTTAAATCTGCCTATTCAGTTTATGTTTGAATGTGAAGGTTTAAATGAAAGAAGCTCCTCTCTGGAGGTGAAGGCAGGAGCTGATTGGACGTCCAGCTATGAATTCACAGAGGGCCCGCTATAGTAACTGAACGAGAGAGTAATGTCAAATGACAGTACAATTGACCAATCATATGTTCCCTCTAAATGGGTGGGCTTTATTATCGCGGACTTTATGACAAGTTCCGCCCGCTGTGAAACGTTTCTTGTTTCCATAGCAACAACAACTATCAACAGCGTAAACTCGCCTTCAAAATAAAAGCCTACCAAATTACACTTAAGACATACAACTGCAACGAAAGTAACAAACACAATGCAATATCCTTTTCAATTTCAAAGAACACAAATTGGGTTATTTACAGGTGTTGTTTTGTGTGGTAGAGGGTCGCTTTCATTGATGCGTTTTGCACCCCGGGCCGTTGTTTTGATATTCCACCAGTGTGAAAAAAAAAAAAACCAGTGGGGGCACCCCACACTTTTGAGAAACGCTGCTTTACTCTCTCCTAATTGTTTGAGAGTCGTTTGAAATGTTCACGTCATATACTCGACAAACATTTTAACTAATTTCTTCTTGCTACCATTTTTCATAGGTCGAACAGAAATATTTTTGCACAAAAATTGTTTTTTTTCAAAAGAAATTGGACAAATCTGTTTAAACCTTTGCAAAAAAGTAAGAAAATGTGTGCACAGAAGGAACAAGTCTGATATCTTTAATGTCAATTTGTGAGATGTAGGAAATAAATGTGTAATACTTGTTGTACCGCATAGTTATACAAGAACCAGAGGCTGCTTGCCATCACTTTGAAAAGTAGTTGCAGCTCGCTTCAAGGTCGATGACATGACACTCACTAATTGGGTCGGGGGCGAGATGCGTGGTGTTTCGGGCGGCTGGGGCTGAGATTAGCTGGCCGTGGTTGGGGAACTCACTGACCTATCTGTGAAGGTCTTAGTTTCCAACTTGGTTCTGACTTGTGCAACAACTCCCACACACACTCACACACTCTCACACACGTGTCCACACACAGGCAGAGGGCTGTGGAGTCTCCTGAGCAGACGCTGTTAATCCTATTGACAACAGCATGTCTGAACAGTGGCCTGAAGAGAGATGAAGCTAATTCTTTTTATGAGGACAATAAACCCGCAGGTTACCAAACCCAAACACACACACATAGAATGTATATATGAAGACTGAAAGTAGCCTCCTCCTGGAGTTTATCCCCCTTTCAGAGAATAGAGAAAGTGCAATAAAGCATATCAATAACAGTATATCACACCTTGGTGCAATTGTGCTGCATCAAAAGCCCCCGTCCATCCCCGGCTGTAACAAATGTGGCTCAGGAGATTTCATTGCCTCTGATGGAATTTGACAAAGCCATATTGACAAGGCAGCGTATTTTCCTTGAATAAAGAGGGAAATGTAATATTGTTTCATTCTCTCTTGCTGTTGTTGTGATGTATTTCCAGGCACCAAAATATTTACACCCGTCTCTCCGCTTAGTTACTGTCTCCTGCCAGAATACGTTATCCAGCGCGGCAAAAACATTATTACATTTCTTATTGAAAGCAGCGATCCCTCACCTTTTACCCACTCACTCAAACACACACAGACACACATCACAATAAGGATTGTGTGTGTCAACAGATTCCCACAAAATAACAGAAGAGAAATGCAAATGCAGCTCTCTGAGACTCTGTGTCTTCGATCTTTAAAATCTCAGGTGTGATCTATGTCTAAGTGTGCCTGCCTGTCTCAGAGGCATTTACCATTCAGCTGTGTAATGCATGTTGAGCAAATGAATTACATCAACCATGCAGCTGCTTGTTGTCGATTTAAATCACATTAATGCGACAAAAGCCTGGAACAGTGAAGGATTTAACAACGAATCACCTGTAATGAGAAGGAGGACTGACAGTTTAGAAACACACTTTAATTGCCTTCAAAAAGTTTTGTGAGGGAAACAGTGAACATTGTCAGAAACAATGTAGATGACTTTTCTTCAGAGGTGGGAAGTAGTGGAGTACAAATACTTCGTCACTGTACTTAAGTACATTTTTCTGGTATCAGTACTTTACTCCATTACTTGTTTTTCTGACGACTTTTTACTTTGACTTCTTACATGTTGAACTCAAATACCTGTACTTTCTACTTCTTACATGTTGAACACAAATACCTGTACTTTCTACTTCTTACATGTTGAACCCAAATACATGTACTTTCTACTTCTCACATGTTGAACCCCAAATACCTGACTTCTACTTCTTACATGTTGAACTCACAATACCTGTACTTTCTACTTCATTACATGTTGAACTCAAATACCTGTACTTTCTACTTCTTACATGTTGAACTCAAATACCTGTACTTTCTACTTCTTACATGTCTGAACTCAAATACCTGTACTTTCTACTTTCTTACATGTTGACTCAAATACCTGTACTTTCTACTTCTTACATGTTGAACCCAAATACCTGTACTTTCTACTTCTCTCAATTTCCAAACAGCTGGTTCCTTTAGTCTGAATGTGTGTTTGGTGGCGTGATCATTATTCTTGAGAGTCATTGCGTGCCTATTGATTTGAACACGATCCGTGTATCCATCATTTCCTGGTCTTCTCTAAAGAAGAGGGACCAATGGAAACGTTGTTCATGTTGCCGTTGTTCAGCATGGAAACATTCATTAGCTAACAATGACATTATTGTTCTATTAATATAAAGGGAGGTCAGGTTACTCTTTAAAGCAGCTGCTAGCTATGGGTACTTTTTACTGAAGTACATTTCAAAGCCTCTTTACTTTGACTTGAGTAAAGAAGTTAGTCAGTACTTCTACTTTCACCAGAGTATTTTTAAACACGATTATCTGTACTTCCACTTGAGTAAAGGATGTGTGTACTGCCATCTCTGCTGTTCTTATTTTCAAACATATTTTTGTGTTTGTGCCTTCCCCAGATGGGACCCCCTACACGTGGTGGGTGGGCCGGGGCAGCGAGAAGCACTTCTACTGGGGGGGCTCGGGGCCCGGCATCCAGAAATGTTCCTGTGGCATCGACAGGAACTGCACGGACCCAAAGTACGACTGCAACTGTGACGCGGACCAGCGGCAGTGGTAAGTGAGGCTGTCAGATTAACGTTCAGCGGGGGCACAAACTATTTGTTTTGCATCGATTCATTTCCCTCCAATTAGCTTTGTATTGACTTTAATTAAAGTCTGCAGACACAGCCGCCGGTGAAAAGTTTCTCGGTCACACCCAGTCCACCCTCTGCAGCAGAGCACTCTGAGACGTTCATAACGCTGAGTCAGCACATCTGTTAATGCATCGTTCTGCTTAATGCTCCTCTGAGCACCCAGCTGCACGCTTCACGTTTCACACATTTGGTAGAAAACTAATGCTACTGTACATCTGGGCTATCAGAAGCTCTGTGGCACTGTCTCAGCCAAGAGCATTACCTGGAATACTGTCAAATACATCAGCTGTCCTTCATCCTAAATAACCTTTCCTCCTGTATAGGTGAAACTTATCTTAAATGTACTGTTTTCATACTAGTAGGTTTTTCTTTGGTAGACTAGGTGACAGGGTTGAGTCAGTTTTAATGTAGTTCAATTAGGTCATTTAAATAATGATAATAGTTTATTATACCTGATAATATGTAATGATAAAGTCTTCATAATACATTTTTGGGGCTTTGATTCTACAAGGAGATTTGTAATTGAGCAGCTGGGCAGAATTACGACGAACTTTCATGATGTGTTATAAAACGACAGGTCTAAACATGAAATATATATTTCTAAAGCATCATGTCTCACTAGCTTTGCCTGCAGTACTACTTCATTATTTCCTCTAATAAACTCGTAAACTAGTGGGAAAGCAGACTTTTTCTCTTGAACATGGTGCTTCAGCCTTGGTGTTTTAACACTGTGTCACATACTGAGCCATCACTTGCACATTTAATAAGTCAGCGTGAGACCTTTGGAAAGCAAGTGTTAATTAAATATGCTCAAGGAAGTTGTCACTGCAGCGAAATCTAGAATTGATAGACCAAGAAAGTACAAATCTTCATCCATCATTAATGTAGAATTAAGTGTATCGCAACAGTAACCATGGGTGATGGCGCTCAGTGAATAGTCCGTTACTGCAATTACAATCAATAATCAGTGGCATTTGTTCGCTTTAACTACCTGGAGGAACTGGATGATGTAAAGATTTCTAGGATGTGCTCAGTATTTCCAGTAAAGTCCTTCACTATCAGCCACAGAGCGTCTCCATTGATCAGTTAAACGCCTTGTTAGGAAACCTCTTCAGAGTTTGACATGCAGCCCATGTCTGTGCTTATTTATATTTGTTAATGCAAATATCCGTGCGTCTTATCTTAAGAGTTTTTGAAAAATAGTTTTATGTGTTTTTAAATACCTGCAGTGATCCTCCACAGCAGATTCTACGTGTGTCTCCCCATTGATTGATTGATTGATTGATTGATTGAAAAGTTTATTAACAGCTTGTATATTGGGTACAGTACAGTACAGCTCAAAACATACAATTGTTAAGGGGATGCAGACCAGAGAAAGACTTTCGTCTTGTTTACATCAGGGTCCCCCATTTCCAATTCATCATATCACTTAAGACATGTAAGACATATTTGACAAACAGATGGGTTATTTACAATTTACATACAGGTGGTTTTTTACATACAGATTTCTTATTTACAATTTTCATTTTAGATTTCGTTCTAATGCATCCTAACCGGACATTTAAGACCAACCAAGTCTACAGATATACAGAGTCTAAAATGCGAGTATATTCATAGATGGGGGGGGGGGAAGCTGTCCATTGTAAGACAGGTTGTGCTCAAAGAGAGCAGCTAAAGCTCATTGATTATTTAAATCTCTTTTTCTTCTCATGTAAGGGAGCTTTTCTCATTTCTCTTTCATGACACAACTGTCATTGCATCCTGTCAGTGTGTCAACTCAGTGACTGCATCCCCAAATAAATGAGTTTGAGTAGACCTCCCTTTATGATGCGCTTCAGTTAAAACTCTCTGACGACCATTAAAATGTCACTGTGCGACTATTACGGTTAGTGCTGTGAATTAGACACGTTTTGCAACACAGTTCAGTACCTAATTTAATACGTGCAAAAAGGGATCATCAAAATGCTACATGCTCGTTAGCTTTCTTTTTGTCACAATCCTTCCCTGACTTCCCCCCTGCTTCGTGAACTGGACTTAAAAGTGAAGTCTGCAACCCCCATGGACATTTTGATGGCACAGTGCTGAAACTAAAATTGTCACTTGTGCTCCTGCTGATTTTAGCATTGATCCGTCTGATGAGGTGTCTGCCTCCGCTGCTGATGAGGTGTCTGAACTTCAAAGTGACTGAATGATGAATGCCACCATCAACGCCGTGTTTACTTAAGAGGGATATGTGCATGGAGAAACCAACAGTTTGTGTTTCAAAGCTCCTCTAGCCAGCTGATGAATATTCTCATTAAACCAATCACAGCGCTGTGTGTGTGCATGTGTGTGTGCATGTGTGTGTACACAATGTGTGTCTGGGGGTAATTACCGCGTGTTGGTGAGAAGGAGAGATTTCATTTACTTTCATGTCTTTCCTCATCTCTAAAACTGATGAGATTACAAATAAGTCTTACTCTGTCTGCTTCTCTCCATTAATAATGTCAGCTTTAATGTCTCATTGAGTGAGTTTAGGAAATATTACCCATATAACTCTATTTCCACTCATTACCCGTGTTCTTTGCAGCACATACAATGACACACACACATTTAAAATCAAATGTTTCTGTGAATAATTCACTTTGAAAGCTGTGATTTAAATATTTAATGTATTTATTGTTTGTTTGTATTATCAGTAAAATGGTGCTGGTAAAATATGTAAGCAATTCTTCTATATCTTATTTTGGATTGCTAATACTGAGACAAATGTAATATTTGTGATATTGGGCTATATAAATAAACATTGATTGATTGATTGATGGATGGATTGGCAAAACCAAGGATTAAAGAAAACAGGGAGAGAGTGAAGCGTTTAACCTGTTTTTGTTCTGCATGTTTCTCTCATCTCATCCTGCAGGAGAGAGGATGCTGGTCTCCTGATTTATAAAGAGCACCTGCCCGTCAGCCAGGTTGCCGTGGGTGACACCAACAGACCGGGCTCTGAGGCTAAGCTAACGGTTGGACCGCTCCGTTGCCAAGGAGACGGTAAGTGTTGCGTCATGGATACATGTGTACCGTGTTGTAGCTGTTGATACAAACGGGGCATTACTATCGAAAAGTAAGCCAATAGGATTTCACCATGTGATTTTGGATTATTGCAGAAATGTATCGCTGTGTCAAACTAGCGTTAATGATACTTACAGTTCAGCCACTTAATGATTTCTGAAGTAAAAAGCTATCGTTAGGCTATAAAGGAACTATGACTTCACGCCACCACCGCTAAGTTAAAGGTGGCTAATGTTGGGCTATAAAGGAACTACAGCACGGTCACATGACTTCACGCCACCACCGCTAAGTTAAAGGCGGCTAATGTTGGGCTATAAAGGAACTACAGCACGGTCACATGACTTCACGTCACCACCGCTAAGCTAAAGGAGGCTAATGTTGGGCTATAAAGGAACTACAGCACGGTCACATGACTTCACGTCACCACCGCTAAGCTAAAGGTGGCTAATGTTGGGCTATAAAGGAACTACAGCACGGTCACATGACTTCACGTCACCACCGCTAAGCTAAAGGTGGCTAATGTTGGGCTATAAAGGAACTACAGCACGGTCACATGACTTCACGCCACCACCTGCTAAGTTAAAGGTGGCTAATGTTGGGCCTAATTACAGAACTACAACACGGTCACATGACCTTCACGCCACCACCGACTAAGCTAAAGGTGGCTAATGTGGGCCTATAAAGGAACTACAGCACGGTCACATGACTTCACGCCACCACCCGCTAAGCTAAAGGTGGCTAATGTTGGCTATAAAGGAACTACAGCACGTCACATGACTTCACGCCACCACCGCTAAGCTAAAGGCGGCTAATGTTGGGCTATAAAGGAACTACAGCACGGTCACATGACTTCACGCCAGCACCGCTAAGTTAAAGGCGGCTAATGTTGGGCTTGGTATCGTTTAGATCATCTCATTTTTAGACACTCTGTTAGCAACCGCCATTTTAAAATGTACCAGTTGGGTATTTACTGTCGTATTTATGGCGTTAAAACATGAGACTCTTCAGCTTGTGCTCCCCACAGATCTTATTTCAGGCTTGTAACCACAACATCTTTAAATCCATTGAATAGAGACTTGGTAACAGGAAGTGGGTAATAGATGACTCATTCCAGGTTTTAGGCCTCATTTATCTACCACTTTGTAGTTATTATGAATACTCAGAAGAGAGAGCAGCACTCCCATGAGCAAGAAGGTGTTAAACACATTCATTAATTCATGTTAGAATCAGGGACCTACAGGAGAGTGAGAGTGAAAAGAGTGAAAAGGGCCACATAGGAAACTAAATCATACTGTGCTTTAGAATGATCAGTAAGATGTTAAAAATAACCTCAAACCTCAAGGCGCCAGGGAAAAAGGACCGGTGTGAGCTTCTGGATTGTGTGCAGGTGTGAGAGAGACCTGAGTGAGCAGGAGGGCTGCATGTTGGCCTAATTGAGAGGAAATATGTGCCTTAATGACCTTATGCAAGGCAAGCTGCTGAGAGGAGTGCTTTCATTTTCTAAATAATCCTCAGCTGGTCGTAGAGGCCTGGCTGCATGACCTTTGTAAATGGCTCATCAGGGTTGAATCAAGAGAACACCTCCAGTGTCTTTGATGCTGCTCTTATTAAAATGTCCCCGTTGACACTGTGTTGCGGCTTTTGAACAGTTATAACTGCCATACTTTATTAGAAAACCTCATTGTGCTTTCAAACAATGGTCACTGGGTTGGCAGGATGAAGGGTTGTTTTACCTGTAAGATTAAATTGCTCAGTGGTGGTGTTTGAAATGCCAGCACATTATCACACAAGCAGCGTCTAGTAGCTCTGCATGGACAACTGAACACAAAGGCAAAAAAATAACAAGATTATATTCGGCTATATCGTTCGTCCAAAGAAAGTCATCTGTCATCCTCAAGAGAACTGTCTCCTTTGCAGGGAAACAGCCTCAAAGCCAGACTGGAATGAATACATTAGCTGTGAGAAAATTGTATTTTCAATAACCTTTATTAAAAGTGCAGCGTTTGCCAGTCAAGAACATTGTAAAACTGAATCTGTTGAGGCGCTGCACTCTCCTTAGGTTCATAGAGATATATCCTCACTCCAAAAATCAGAGGGATAATTCCAGGACAACATCTTCTTAGTTTTGGATCTCTGTGTCCGACAGAAGGTCATGTGACTCCTGACTCGATTCAACCTCTCAATGCATTTCCTGAAATCAGTGCATGCTAATTTAAACAATGTCAATTTGTTTCTGGAACATGTTTAGTACATTCTAAATACTTCACACAAAAGCACCATGCTGGAAGAGTGCTTCACATTTGCCTAAGTTGCACTTTAGTTTCCAAAAGTCATAATTATAATAAAACACTCTATTTTGTTTTAAAGTGAATGGAAATTGTAGTGCAGGATAAGTGAGGCGGTGGCAATAATTACACATTTTAAGGGATTTTAAGGGACGAAAACAAAATGTGTCCCATGGTGTAGTCGCAACATGCAACGATGTGGTAACTTAAACACCCACCAGAATTTAAGAATGTGAATTTAAAGAGTACTTAATTATGTTCACTCGTCTCATGGGAGAACACGTTGCCTCTTTCTTTCTCCCTAATCCGAGTGGATATGAAACATTGTGTATTCTCTGTTTTCAGCCATTGTTAGCCAAACTTTTGGAAGTCCACAAACCTCTATACAATTTGCTGCGTATGTTCTGAATGGGTTCTTAATTAAAGAAAACCTATGGTGTGAGAGAACAAGAGAAAGCACTTCATGCATAGCGGAGAACAATTGGGAACATTGCTTTTCTGATGTTGCATTTGAGTGTGAAAATAACACATACTCTCTTTGTGAGGATCCTTCAGAGAAGCAGTTGCTCTGTTAAACAACCCTGAGTGTGTGTGTGGCCAGACACCCAGAGACTTCCCGTCCAAACACCTTTATTCTCTTCTATCTTGTCGTCTCTCTGGTAAACATCAGATATCAGATACTGCAGGAACACACACACACACACACACACACACACACACACACACACACACCGTAAGAGGCAGTTTAATCCCTGCTGTTTCTTATCCTGTCTTTTCTTTTAATCAGTGTTGGCACGTTGCTCTCTTTTGGACTTTGGGTCAACTTGAAGACACACACAGATTGTGTCTCTCAGGTTCACCACCTTTATTTCCTCCTAACTCAATTTCACATTCCTGAAGCATCTCATATACGGCTACATAAATCACTTCTCATTCTGAATCTGAATTCGCAATTTAAAAAAGGATCAAATGGATAATGGAAACCTTTTACTAATGATGTGGAGGATATTCAGTAGCTGCAGGGTTGGAAAACACCAGTATTAATATCACAACGCTTGTAGCTTGGTGCATGCTGTTGGCATCACTTGATGAGCAACCTGGGCAGCATGTGTTGCTCTTAAGCCTTTGTGCGGCCCCTAAAACAATCTGTTAGGATTCTCCCTGGAGGCCCCTAGGATCGGAGAAGCTGATTTGTTTGCTTGATATGCATCAGGCGGTCTTCAGGAGTCTTTTCTCGTATCCCTCTGATTGTGATCTGAAACACAAACAGACTACAGTAAAAGGCAGAATGTCCTTTAGTCTGGAACAAGTCAACCAAACTGACTTTCTATATGTAATACCAATTGGGAGGATTTAGAACAGGACTGTATGAATTCCTCAAGTAGTTTTATCTTTTGAAATGACCTCTTCGTCCCTATATATATATATATTTATATTTGTTTAATCTCCTAAAACCAAATAGCACAGAGAAGAAGTAATGTCCGTATCGTCTCTGCGATGTAACAAAGTAGCAGGGAGGTTTAGGAGAAAGTAATATCCTGCAGAGAGAGAAAAAACAAACATGGATTTAATCTTCAGTGTATGGCAGCAGGATCATTACGATAATAATGCTTCATATATTATCTATTGACTGCTCGTTTTTCATATTAACGGGGACAAACGAGCGGAGCTTTGCAATCTCCTTGGACTGAATGTGTGGATATTCTGCATGTTTTAAAATTGCACAAGAAATGGTCTAGCATAGAAACGGTTTCCCTCGTGCACAGATTTGTTCTGTCCGTCGGCCCATTCATCCGGGAGGACAGGAAGTGGCCTTGGTTCTGTCGGGGGGGGCAGGACAAGACAGAACACCTGCCCTTACTCCTCACGGGTGTCACACTCATTATGGTCCCTTCATCTACAATCTGCTGAACGCCCCTTCATCACAGAGCTGCCAACACACAAACAAACAATGATTTAATGACCCGTGACATGGCATCTGTTTGTGTGTGTGCTGCTATCATGTAGCAGTATGGCAGACACAATTATTAAAGATGGATCCTTCCCTCGAATGGAGGCAGCCATATTCTCTTTATATCACTCTATTCTCTGCTGTCTGTGTGTGAGAGACTACGAGAGTTATCCTCCTTTATAATAAGTGACCAAATTAACAAACTAACTTTAAAATGAAGATGACTTTGAGGTATGTTTGCAATAGTGCTGGTCAGGACACCGTAACGTGGAGAATAAATTATATATTGGGCCATTAAGGCATATTAAACATATATTAAAAGTGTCACACGTGAATAGGTACTCCGTGTATGATTGATGCTTCTCGTGCACAGCATTGAGCTCTGTCTCAGTAAGAGCAATGATGATTGGCTGCCCTATAATGGGTTTTCATAGACAAATGACTAATGCCTTATGCAGTCAGGGGAAGTTTTAGTAAAGAGGACTTGTGTGTCTGTGTGTGTGTGCAAGTGTGTGTGTATCTTTCATTGGTGGTAATAGGAGTTAGAGTGCAACGTTCAGTGTGTGTGTGTGTGTGTGTGTGTGTGTGTGTGTGTGTGTGTGTGTGTGTGTGTGTGTGTGTGTGTGTGTGTGTGTGTGTGTGTGTGTGTGTGGTGTGTGTGTGTGTGTGTGTGTGTGTGTGTGTGTGTGTGTGTGTGTGTGTGTGTGTGCTCATGCATTAATGGAGCCCATTTACATGGCTAGTTTAATGGCAGACTTTACAGTCACAGGCAGGCAGAGAGGAATTAGCCCCATTTATAGATGTTAAAAGGGTTTGAACGTGTTAATAGATGGGAATGAAAATAAATGACAGCAAATGGAGCATGTGGTCTCTTATTATAATGTAACGCACCTGCTATGGGACATGCTTGGCCTCATGAGTGACCACAAATGAAAGCTTACAGGGGTCACCTGAAGTAGTTCAAAAATAATTAATTGGTTTGTGCAGGTGTCACTGTTCATGTGCACACATATTGTATAATGTCTTTGTAATGTATTCCAGTCTATCAGGATGTATAGGACTTTGAGTCTGGCGTGCAATACATAAGGTTTACTTTTGGGTTTGCAAAGAAGAAGTATGTGAATTTGCATAAACAGATTGAAAATATCAATTTAAAAATGTTACTTAAAGTCAGATTTGAAACGATGCGATTCCGTAACACAAGTATTTTTGTGGATTTTCTTTTTCATATTAAGGAGATATAGTTCATCAACTGCAGTTTATTTAAACGTGTTGCAAGAGATATACTTATGGTGGTTGTGTCTACTTGCTGGAAGAAGGAACAATTATGGATTTGCACTTATTTGAAGTCGCTTTGGATAAAAGTGTCAGTCAAATGAAATGTAATGTGTACAGTACACGTATAAAATATGGATTATGACCCTTAGTTATACATTGAATGTTAGAAGTCATTGTATTATCGGCGGACGAGTGGCTTCCAACATAGAAATTAGTCAATAGACCAAACACGTACTTAAAGAGAGTCTAAAAAGCTGTAAATGCCAAGGTCAGTTTCAAAACCTGAAGTAAAGTACCCTCATATAATACTTGGACATGTTTTGTACCATTTAGTGGTTATTTGAACCTAAAGCCCTTCGTACGCTTACATGTTATCCTTCCTAGAAGTAAATGAATGAAAAATAAAGCATTCAATTATACTTATTTTCTCATCCTGTATTTCCCAAACCTTTATTCCCCTGGCATCTCTCCATATGATAACATGTCTAAAGGTTAAGTGCTACAAATATATGTGAAATGAAATCTAATTAAAGTTAGATAGCAGGGTTTTATGACAGACAGAAACGAATTACCCGAAGTTTCAAATGCTATGTGTACTGTAAACACAGAGTGACAGCCCTCAGATAACTCAATTACAGATGAGAGGAAATGCAGCTCTCAATGGAAAGAGAAGTGTTCGTGTTGTGAGCAGAAGTATCAGGTATATATGTAAGTTCAAGTGTTTTGAACAGTGACATCTGAGCGGTACCTTCAGGGGCTCTCTCTCTCTCTCTCTCTCTCTCTCTCTCTCTCTCTCTCTCTCTCTCTCTCTCTCTCTCTCTCTCTCTCTCTCTCGTTAGACACTATTCTTAGTCCTTTGATGAAAAATCCCCCCAACAACTTTGCACCTGAAGTAGGTGGCAGAAAAAGTAGCAAGTGGAATAATTAAATGAGAAAGCACAGCGGGTGTTTGCTCCAGGAGGTCTGAGATCCTGAATGTCACAATCTACACTTGGCAATTTCTGTTCATGCAGGATGAGGTTATTAATATGAACTATTGTGGCAGTAGTTATTTCTGCCTACTACATCCAACAATGAACATGAAGTCTTTCCGCATGTATTTGACATGTGTGTGTGCCTGTAAATGTCCCTGTTGATGACCTGAGACAGTGTACAGTCAGTCATCCTTACCATCTGCTGGTACTGTCACATCTGGGCAGACGTATGAATCATCTAGTTGGCTTCCAGACCCAGACTGTATCTCACATGGTGTCAGCTCCACAGTTCACTGCCTCTGCCTCCCTGTGGTCCGATCCAGAGGTCAGCAGCTGTTTTCAGTCTAATGGGTTGATGGATCCAAGAGACATCCGCAACATGCTTTTAAGAACATCTTCTGACAAAGTGGTCAAAAGTAATCATTTGTAGTGTGTGCCGTTTTCTCTCTGAGGAATTCCTGATTCGTCTGCAAGGCGGTTAGATGTGGGTTTCTGGATAAAAGACGGTTCTTTTGTGATTTGTTTACACCTGATAGTGTTTCCCTATCTTAGTAGAACATCTCAGGATCACGGGGATGTTATAAGTTTAAAGATTTTGCCATCTTTTTAAGGGAGTCATTGGCAAACGCTGTGTTCTGTCAAATTAGTTTTTAGATGAAACACAATTAGCTGTGAGTGTGTTAACTGGCTTTGTAGCTACCAGTTAAATATGTATAGTGTCTCAGACAGGAAGGGATTTATGTGTTTGGTTTGTTTTGAAGCATTGTTTGACAAACATTTCAATGTGTGAGAGATAATGTGCCACAGAGCTTAGCCAACCATTTGCATCTGTGGATCTGGCACCGGTATGGGTTGGCTTGTGTATTCCTCAAACTCTGTTTCCTCTCCAACAGTTCCTATCAACCCCCTAATGTTTGTTCTCCTTTGCTTCTCTCAGTATGGATCTCCTTTGAGCCCTCTCTCTCACCTCATCCCTCTCTTCCTCTCGTTCTCTCTCCCCCTTCTGAAGCTTCCTCCCCTCAGGGCTGTATTTATATATCCTCTTGTCCTTCTTTGGTTGTGTCTACTCTCTGGCTCCAGGCGCTTAATGTCTTATTTAGTGCATATAAATATAAACCACCACACATGAAACATTGCTATGTCACACATGTGTTTGTTATATCATATTTCTACTGTAAAAGGACTGCCTTTGTTTATCCAGTACACACACAAGTCAACTTCTCTGTGTGTGTGTGTATCATTATGCTTTTCAGCTAACTTTGTGGTTGTTGCTTATGATCATAATGTGTGCCTTTGAGCCCCCGCATATGATGCAATCATAAAAACAATCCCTTAGCATTCAGTCAGTGATTGTATATCCGAGTGTCACCAACTACTGCGGCCCTTCTTGCTATGATGGAACAACACAGTAAACGTAATTGTTTGTTTCCTCAGCCTCTGCAGGCTTCCTCCTGTTTAGTCCTCAATTAAGCCTGTTCAATAATTGGCTGTGCCTCCAGTGGAGAAATAAACAGTTATACACGACTTCAAAAACACTAATCACAAAGAAAGAATAAGTGTGTGTGTGTGTGTGTGTGTGTGTGTGTAGTTGTGTGTGTGTGTGTGTGTGTGTGTGTGTGTGTGTGTGTGTGTGGTGTGTGTGTGTGTGTGTGGTGTTGTGTGTGTGTGTGTGTGTGTGTGTGTGTGTGTGTGTGTGTGTGTGTGTGTGTGTGGTGTGTGTGTGTGTGTGTGTGTGTGTGTGTGTGTGTGTGTTGCCGCTATCTGCCCTTGCCCCCGGTGACAGGATGTGAGGCAAGGAGGAGAGGGGAGAAGCTCAGCCATGTCATTGGAGAGCGCTTATCGCACTGTGCCAGAAGACCACACACACACACACACACACACACACACACACAGATGCAGGGATACCGGTGCATACCTCCACGTGCATGCATTCACGCATACGACACGTGTGAACATACACATCAACATAAACTCACAGAAAGGGATGCAGAAGTTATAACACTGATGTGTCGCTATGTAGAAATGTCATATGCAACTTATTTCCAGCTTAGTGTGATTCGTTTATATAAATATACATTCACACATACACATATTTCCCCCCTCGGCTCCACTGCTCCTCCCACTCTTCACCTCTTCCTCTTCCTCCTGCCCTTCACATGCACCCTCCTCCTCCTTTTCTCTCCTCTTTTCCATCCACCGTCACCTTCAATATTCAGTCCTCTCACCCGTACATGGCCTCTTCTTCCTCTCCCTATTCCTCTGACTCTTCGTCTTCCCTGAGTGATAGGAGAGAGATGGGGGGAGGACAGCAGAGAAGTCCCCTCACCAACCACAGTCTGATCATTCGTCAGCAGCTGTTTAACGCGCGGCTACTTTGTCTTCATTAGCTGCCGCTGGTTTCGCTTCATAAAAGTCATTAGAAAAGTTATCAAAAAATCCCTCCGCACCGTATCCATGCCTCCCATTTCAAGTCCTCATCGGCTATGAGATGACCAATTCTCTATCAAGTAGTATTGAAGGAATGCAGGAAATTACAGGCTATGTTAATACCTTTGCACAGAAATAGTATTTTATGTGATGAATTCTGAGGAGATATTAAATATTAAAGCCACACAAAGGACGTGAGATAACGCTTTTATCCAGAAGTGATTGATAGCTCTTTGGAATGAATTGAAAATGGATGCATTGCCATTTGAAATAAAACAATTTCTACCAAGAATTCATTCTGCAGCTTATCAGATCAGAATAGTGTTTGCCTCAGTGCTGATTCTATCTCTTTTCTCCGCAGATAACTACTGGAACGCTGCATCGTTCACCACCCCGTCCTCCTACCTGCACTTCGCCACCTTCCAGGGCGAGACCAGCGCCGACATTTCCTTCTATTTCAAAACCAGCGCTCCCTACGGCGTCTTTCTGGAAAACCTGGGCAACACAGACTTCATCCGTTTGGAGCTGAAATGTAAGATATCTGAGTGATCACCACACACACTCAAATTCACACTGACACACACACACACACTGATGCAGATGCACAGCGACAGTCAATTGCCTTCCTGATTATGTCGCGCTACTTTGTGATTGCAAGAGAGAGCAATCATTTATTTAAGGTAATTGGTGTGTGTGCAATAATTATGTCTATTATAAACCTCTGTTTAACCAAATCACCCATTTTCAGGGTTGAGAATACACAAACTCTCAAACACACACTCACGGAAATACACAAATACTCCCTTTTTCTCCTTTTATTAAAAAAAGTAATCCTGCTAATACGAGCGTTTACCTCTCTAATACCAACTTACGCAGCGTCCACACGGCGGCGTGCGTTGAAGCTTGGCGGCGGGCGTGTCTGAAACTCGACCAACAACCGATCACATGAATCTCCCGCCCCGGACACACAAGCACACAGTTTGATTGGCTAGAGCTTGTACTGGCATATGATTTGATTGGCTGACGCTTCCGTCGAAAGCAAAGCGACAGAACCACAATGCAGTTCGGCAAAGCGTGACGTCACCCCATTCAAAGTGAATGGGCAGAAGCGTTCAACGCACGCTGCCGTGTGGACGGGTCACACACACCCACACACACTGAGTCACTCAATGGTGTCAGTGACAAGTGTTGATTGTGTACCTGCACACACATTGAAGAGTCAGAACTCTTTCACGTTCCCCAACACACAGAAACACACATGCGTAAGTACATTTTAATAAAGCATAAATAAAAAACTAAATCAATTAAAAACATCTCAAATATTTGTCTAATTCTGATTCATCTTTACTGGAAAGAAACACTTCTTTATTTGACGTATTGTCGCTCAATGAGATGAGCAGCATAAGATGTGTTTACATATTTATTTGACACATTCGAATAACAGGTGCGGAATTGCTATTTTTATATTTCTTGTGACAAAATACAAGGTCAAAACTGCAGTCTGTTCGTCTCAGCTGTGTCAAAATAACAGGATCTCACAGCAGAGAGAAACATCGAATATGAAGAGGGACCAGGAAGAGGACCCATAAGACCTCGAAGACTATAAGAAGAAGAGATAATTACCAAGCTGAATCCATTGAGAGTAACTTCAGAAAGCATTGATTTACAAATACATTACAGCTGGTTGTTGGTGAAGAGCTGGAGGATAAACACAGTGAGGTTAAGGTGGTTAAATTCTGCCTCACTCCACCTGTGAGTTTAAGAGCTATGGAAGCAGACTATGGTGCCAGCCGCTGTGTCCTCTCAGCACCATCAGTCACACGGAGTTCAACTTTACGGCCTGTGGAAGACATCACTCATTAGGAAATCTCACGCTCAGCAGTTTTCTGAATCCACAAGGACATGAAGTTATGTGTCTAACCGAAGAGCAGTGAACCAAGAAGAGCTTGACGGTGTTTTGGAGATGTTGGAGACATTTTCTGTTCTGCTGGTTTCATCTCTTGGGGCGTGACCATGAGTTCAAAAAGAGGATGAAACTACTGAACACATATGACTTCCATAGGTATGGGTTATAAGGGGATTTCTGAGCAGTTTCCCTCCTGCAACAGAGCGAAGTGTTTCAGCACCATGGACAGCTCCAGACAAAATTGAACAAACATTAAAGACTGTTCTTACCCTGCATCCTTCTGGAAACTGCTCAGAAACCACCTCATTGTGAAGATACCTAGAAAAGCCATACATCTTCTAATAAGCATCAGTCTACAGGTGGTAGTTGTTAAGTTTCATGAGGCGCAACAGGCCTTTTTTAACAATGAAATGGCTATTATTCTCACAAGCTACCCAGCAGTACATAAAGGAAACACTACTTTTAACAGCTGCAACATTAAACTGATGAACACAATAATTCATCGTATCTTATGATATATATACTACTCTGAAATTGGCTCTTCCGCAGAATAAGTCACTTTGATATTTGAGGTATATGTTGATGCTTTTAAATCCAGTATTTGGTAGTAAGTACAGTTCCACATCTGCCCATACATTCACACATATACTCTTGCATGAAAAACTCAATCTGCTCACACTACACTGAAGAGTGTGAGAGGTTTGCCAAAGGGGGTGATAACACACACACAGATTCAGTGAGTGTCCAGCAGGCCATATGTGTTTGTGTTTGTCTCTCCCTTGCTATCATCTTGCATTTTGCCACACAGCACATGTTTAGACACACTCGTGAAACAACTTGCATGCACACACACACATACACACACACGTAATCTCTGCCCTCTCTGCTCTCGCTGGTGCAAAAGCTCTATTTGCTCCAATCCGGTCAAGGTATGAAATGACTAGCATTAAGCCAGAATAGCATAGCTGTGGCATTGCAGGAGCTCACACACACACACACACACACACACACACACAACCTTGTAGCAAATACACATCACTGTGACCTCAGCGGACTTAAAGAGCCATCAGCCGGACACTGTTCCTCTTTGAATCTTAAGAAGAATATTTGAGAGGCAGCATTGGGGGCATATTCAGAAGTGGACGTGTAACAGGATTGAGGACAGATAGAAAGGTCCTCAAATACAGAAACGCTTGACTTCTGAGGCTCACTGGAAAGTATATGTTGGGTCTTTAAGAGGCTGCAATTTCCGTGATAGTCTCGCCCAAAGGTTATAAACACTTTCAGTCTGGGATCCAGCTGGGAAATGCTCTTTCCTGCTGAGACTTCGGCTTAAGAAATGTTGTTATTGCCTTTTTTTATGTGAAGGCCAAACAGAAATAAAGTTTAAATCCGAAGTTTAGAAGAGGCCTATGCATCACTCGCTTTCTCAAAGTTGTCAGATGTCTCTCTGACATGTAAAGCAATATGTAGTTATCTACTAAAGCGAAAATCAGCCACCACAAAGAATATATATTTAACAGGCTCTACTTTTAAAACGCTCAGAAGAGAATCTTTATCTGATCTATGTAGACACTAAGAAATACTCTGGAAGAAATCAAAAGTGGATTTTGCCGATAAAATAGATTTTCAGAGCCTCTTTGTCACAGAGAGATCTTTTCTTTTGACAAGTTGCTTCAAATCATGTTTGAGCGTCGACAGCAGCAGGTTTTCTGTGGTGTTTGAATCAAGTTTCTCTCTTCAGTAGGCCGCCTCAGACAGTGGTGGAAAACAGAGCAAGAGGCCATCAGAGAAAATGAGATGAACAACAAAGAATGAACAGAAGGAGATAGAAGTGATAACACACTGCCAGCCCTCTGAAGATAGCTTAAAAGCTGCTAAACGGAACTTCCCATTACACAAACACACACACACACACTTACACCTGTAGCATCCATCACAGGTATGCAAATAGAGGAGACAGCTCTGTGCTCTGAGGGCACTTCAGCTTTCGATCCTGTCTGGACTGAGTAGAAAAAGAAAGTTGTAGGGCATCCATCTTGTTTGCAATGCTGCTAAAACAACAGACAATTGACCACACACACACACACACACACTCATATGCCATACAGCCTTATTGCTAAAATATTGTTTCTGCCGGGGTAATCTGATATATGTTTGGCTTTCTCTCAGCGTTTAAAATAAGTGATGGCTGCTCCCTGCATACAGACATCATTAGTTCAGTGTACTAAAGCCTGTCAGAGGGTTTACACTCCAGGCCTCGATGTGTGTACATGCATCTATGTGTCTGCTTGTGTGTCGGGGGAAGTCAAATGTTTAAGTGCTTCTTCAGATTTATCTTACACAATCACATCATCCAGGCAGGATTATGTTGGTGTCGTTGAAACTCAAGAGGAAATGATAGTGTCTGAGAAAAGGGATAAAGGAAGGAAGGAGAGATGGAGGGGGGGGGGCGGGTGTGGGGACAGAGTTAATGCTATTTTATGGATGATTGCGAGATGTAATTTGAGAAACTGATAAAAGACGAAGTAATACAGGGGAAAGAAAGGATAGTGTCAGGATACAAGGGATAAAAGAAAGAAAGAAAAAGATAATTAGAGTTAAGTAATGTGAAAGGAGAGAAAGGCCAGGCATATTGATTGTGCAAAAGAAAGTTCATTTCCCTATTGACCACTGCATGAATGTATTCAGTCTAATATCTGAGTCTAATGAGGCCATAACGGAGCGGTACCATACAGAGTGGTTATTCATCAACGCTGCCAATAACCACCATATGGCACCGCCCAGAATATATATAGCTTTTATACAGAAGTACCAGACATTAAGGAGTCGATTGGGTTTTAATGTGACAATTGCAAAATCGTCTTTCCAGCAGGAAAAGTATTCCCCTCATTGTTTTCTCGTTGTTGCCTTATTCCCTTCAAGGCGGGAAAAAAATACTTTGACATTTTGTAGTGGCAAGCATTCATTGAAGGACTTTTGCCACATGTGATTCACCTGCTGTCAGGACCCTCAACGTAATGCTCCAAAGGGAGTCCAAACCAACTGTGTGTTACAGGTAGAAAAGATGACTCTGAAATGTATCAAAAGCTGTGACATTGAAATTGTGTCAAGCTGAGATAGAGGTGAACATAGGTACACACACACAGATTGATCACTGTTCCCTGCAGAGAGGTTAAAAGCCATCAGACAGTGTCTTCTCTACTGCAGTCGCAAACACATCTGGAATGGACAGGTGGCAGGTCGAGAGCACGCACACACACACACACACACACACAGAAATATCCATGACTATTTGACATTGTATGGTCATAAAAGGTATAACAGTGCCCCCTGTTGGTCTGTTGAAATATAAGGCTACTGAACTTCATGGCATTTGAACTTGGCACACACAAACACACACACGTACCCATAAATCCACTTACTTTAGGAATGATTATGCAGAACAGAAAGGTTATCTTGCCCAGAGGTTGCATATTATTTCTATGCTCTTATCCTCTCTGTTATTTTTCCTCAACTGATGATCTCTCGCTGTTTTACTGCTTTTTAACATCCGGTGCACAGCTTGATGTCGTGCAATCTCTAAAGCTTCTGGGATCCGTCGACTGCCGTGAGATTAATCCTGTCCGAAGCTGTGGGCCGTCGTCTGTTGCGTATCTGAAATATATACCAGCCAAATGAAGGGCCTTGAAACAAATGAGCCATTAGATTTGAAATGACAAGGAGAGCATATTTACCTGCAGAGCAACAGAGAAGTATTTGGGTTTTAGAGAGAGGGGCTTCATGTGGTTTCATAAATGACTTAAGCTGATTATATGTTTCTTCTTCTCCCTCTCTGTGCAGCTCCTAAAATCATCTCCTTCTCCTTCGACGTTGGAAACGGACCTGTGGATCTGACGGTGCATTCGGACACGCCCCTCAATGACGACCAATGGCATCGTGTGATGGCCGAGCGAAACGTGAAACAGGCCGTGCTTCAGCTGGATGAAACGTACCGGGCCTCTCAGCTGGCTCCTGCTCAGGGACACACACGCCTAGAGCTGTTCAGCCAGCTCTACGTTGGTAAGACACACACACACACACACACACACTCACACACACACTCACACACACACAATCCTTTCAAGATTGGGGCTTTTTCAGCATGATTCTCAAGATAATGACTAATTTGTATATCCAAAGATAACTGTTCAGAAAACAAGTTAATTGCCTTAATGTAAGTTATCATTTGGGGAAGTTTCATGGCTCGATTATAGAAAATATTGAGATAAACACACAATAATAATGAGCTCTTCTGTGCGGCAGCCTCAGAACATCAGTTATCTTAATTGAATTGAATACAAAGTCATTCTGTCTTTATTTACAGTTACGTTGCCCTTTAAATCCACTGCGAGGACGTCTGATTGTTTCTTTAAAATATATAGCATCCTTTCCTGGAAGTCATTAAGTCGTCTCTTAAGAGGCTTCATGTCAATCTGCTAATTAAGTTCATGTTAATCCAGCAGGCACATGCATACAGCCATTTAACATGAATAATATGCACATATGAGGACTCAGGCACGTCCCTGAAACTAATCCGAGTACAAGATCAGAGTTTTAAAGAAGTTCAAACGGATCCTCTGCCGGCTGTGAGGGCGTGTGACGAGAAATTAATGAATTCGCTTATAGAGGTCATTTCTTTCCCACTTTGATACTATGACTCAGCATTTATATATCTTTGGATTAAGAAACTTTTATTGCACAAGGAGGTTATCATCCCTCTCCCTATCCCGCCCACACTCTGTATCAGACTCGTCGTGCCCTTATCCTCACACCAATTATGCCCACTTTTGGTTAAAGATGTCTCCTTAGTTCCTTATTGCCTCCTCCACACAATGCCCTCTCAAGCTCCTCCGCAGTTCAAATGGCAGCAGATATGTCCAGTTTTTCTCCCTCTGCTTTCACTTCTCTGTCTAATTCCCCCTTTTGTGCTGAGCTGTCAATGCGCTATAAACCAAACTCCAGGGCTGAAACAGTTTCAGGGATTTGCGGATGGGAGGAAAAGTGCTGAGGCGGATCACAGACTTTCTACTATCTGTTGGAAATAAGTTCTGCTCTGAGGAGATTGTTCCAAATTCCAATCAGGCGTCCCGACGTGATAGCCTTAACCCCCCTTCCCAATCCCCGTTTATAATATAATTCCACCGTCTCATCACTTCTGCTGACGCGAACGCCGCTGAAGCATTCTCATCTTATCATGTCCCAATTTGCCTCTCAGTGTATTTTCATTTAGTGAAATGGAAAGGTGCGAGAGAGGTTTCGTCACCGAGCGACTCGCGGCTATGAAACCAGGAACATACCGATTTCCAGATAGCGCCTCGGCCTCATTTGCATTTGTGTATTCTGAGTTTTCTATTCAATGAAGACAAGAGGAGGCCTGTTGTCTGTGGCTCGTCCAAAAACACACCTGATAGTGGAGGGTAGAGAGAAAGCAGGGCAGCCATAGAAGTGTCAGCACCGTCTCATATCTGATCTCTAATCCTCCCTAAATCCTCACTTCAGGATTGCTTTGAGGAGTTACACAGGAAGTGACCCAGACTCTGAAGGGAAGCGCTTCATTGTTTGGCCTCTGACATCAAGAAAGGATACAGACCTCTTTGTGTTTGATGGAGGGATTTGGAACGAGTGGGGAGGATTTTGATCTGAACCCGACACATTTTCTCAGAATGAAATTCATGCAACCGTGAAATAATTTCTAATATAATCAGCTTCTATGGTTTCACATCATCTCACAGGAAGGATATAACAAGAAGCTTTGCTGAACCCTCATATCTGTTGCTGTATCATCCCCTTCTCAATCAATATGGTCCTCATCAAGCATTTGATTGCTTTAGTGTTTACTGCACAGTGGCTCATTTGCTCTAATGGCCCTGAGAGTAAATGTTATACCATCAGCCGGCTGTCATCGACTTCACTCTGTTAACTTTTACCTCTCCAGTTCACTCCATAGCTACGCACAGCTATCAATCATGCCACGTTGTATTCATTGCATGCCACCATCTGTTCTTGTATCCCCCTTTGATTAATGCTAGCTATCACACTTTTGTTTATTTATGTTTTTGCATGTTTTTACTTAATTGTCTCTCGTTTGGATTGTTTTTTCTGTCCTTCCTTCTTCTGTTTCTCTGTCTGCATGGATGGACATGTTGCTTGTTTCTGCTCCCTGCATGTGTGCGACACCTGTCACAGGAAAACCAGCATCGCTCACCTGCCAAGACAGTAGGTAGCATTTAATGAGTGTAATCAAATGTCTCTGTGACATGTACACAGACCTCAGCTAGAGGTTACACATGTGTTTCATTGCATCTGATTTAGTTGCAGCTCCAGACGAGTGGTGATTAAAGTTTAGCCAGGTAGTTCTTTTTCAATAAATTGTCTTTTCCGCCAGTCCACATGAATGAATTTATATCACATTGTACAGAAACGTCAACTTGACTTAAGGATGAACTGATTAGATTTTGTTGAAGAAAATGTCAAGGTCACAGTCACCACATTTAAAGTTTTCGGCCATAACTCAATACTTTATATGCTAATTATGACAATTTATCACAAGCGTGAAGTGATGACATTTTGGACAGACAATAACACCAATTGCAAATGAAATGGCTTGCAGGCGCATCAATCTGTGATGTGGTAGTTTTAGTTTATTCATACCATACCATTAACCCAATGCAATTATGTGCAGTGATACATTATGGGGCAGAAAAGCACAGTATGGACTTTTAAGAAAGATAGTAAAACCTGTATGTAGATTAACATATATAAAGCACTATTATATGATAGTATCTCCCACCTCGAAAAGGTTTTACAATGTCATAAGGTGAACATGCAGATGTTAGTATACATGGGATACAAGTTTGATTAAAAGAGCTGTCCGGGTACCTATTAATGCTTAACGTATGTTCCCTTAACTCTGTGCTGTATTTAAGACCCTACTGCATGTTTACTCATTATTTCCCCTTTACTCAGTATTATAAAATATTAACAATCTCACAGTCAAGGTGAAAGGTTCACATTTACGATTTCTCTTCTAATTGGGAATGTGGCCTGAATATATGTGTGCATGTGTTAATGTCTATAACCTAATGAATATACAATGATTCCTCATTAGCACGTCGTTGCAGGGTTTCTTGCCCTTGAGCCATGAGCATCACCTAAATCGGTGTGAACACACACTACACGTGTTTCACTGTGTCAGTATTACTGTGAAGCACTTTTGTGTACGGTCACACAACCTCTCCTGCCTACTCTTTATTATTTAGCCACGATCATTAAGGAATGCAAATCTGATATTGTGACAGCCTCAACCAAGATACAAAAATATATATATAAGCCTCTATTGATTTCAGTAAGTATCAGCTAGGCTCTATTACACACCATACAGAAAGTATATGCACCTGTGTGAGTGTGTGAATCCTGTGTGCGTGTGTGTGTGTGTGTGTGTGTGTGTGTGTGTGTGTGTTGTGTGTGTGTGTGTGTGTGTGTGTGTGTGTGTGTGTGTGTGTGTGTGCGTGCGCGTGCGTGTGCGTGTGTGTACCTGTGTACGTGTCCATCCTGGTCTCCACAGGCCTCAGAGCCGGCTGTCTGTTTAATCACTGGCTGATTGGATCTGGGTAAACAGGTGGCAGAAACCTCCAGCCAATCAGAGGTACAAAATAGATTAATTAGCAGGTTTACTAAAAGTCACGCCCTGTGTGGGAATGGAAAGTGGAGAAAGCATGTGAGTGCCAACCTGATATGTGTCTGCTGGAGGAAATCAAGAACATGTATTAGTCATCCTGTTGTAGGTGGATGTGTGTGTGAGGTGGGAACATGCAGCTTTTGGGGACGTGTGTGTTCAAGTCTGCTCTCCTGATCATGTCTCCTTGAATGGACACTTCTCTGTAATCTAAAGGATGCAATGGAGAGGTTTTAATAACTAAAATGCCCCCTGGCTCTTGTTAATGATAGTGTGTGTGTGTGTTCTCTGCCATTCTTGTGTGTGTGTATCCATACAGTGAATCTGCTCTCTGTGGGTGTGCTGGTGATGCTTGAGTCTATACCTGTGGGTGCATGTTTATGAGTGTGTTTATTGCTATAGTCATTTAGCTGCACATTAATCTGTTTAACACTCCTACTCTGTCCAAGTTAATGGGTAGTTAGACTGTAATGGTGCACGGCCAGAATGACGATGGAGGCACTTTAGAGGAATGGCTATCGACACCCCAAGGCTGAGCATTAATGTTTCTATTGACTCGTCAGATCGGGTGCGCTGTGTGAGGTGTGTTTCAAAATGTGTGTGTTTGACTGTTTATAAATTTCTTTTCAGAGTTTATGGTTTCGAGATGTTCATTAAGACACAGTGTTCATTAGGCTGTTTTAATTAGTGAGGAAATAAAAGGAGTTTAAGGTTGTTTGAGTAGCGGCGTCACAGTCGGAGTGATTAGCGGGACATCAGTGTCTTCCTCCAGGCGGTACGATATTACCAAAAGAGATTAAAACACTCTTACATTGGAAAATGTCTTCTGTGACCCTGACTTTTCTCTCACCTCCGTACCTGTTTTGTATTTGTTTTCCATCTACCTCCTCAGGTGCTGCAGGGGGTCAGCGGGGGTTTCTGGGATGTATCCGAGCTCTCCGGATGAACGGCATCACTTTGGACCTGGAAGAAAGGGCAAAGGTCACGCCCGGGGTCAAACCAGGATGCCAAGGCCACTGCACCAGCTTTGGGATGTACTGCCGTAACGGAGGGAAGTGTGTGGAGAAGTACAACGGATACTTGTGTGACTGCAGCGACTCCGCCTACGACGGCCCGTTCTGCACCAGAGGTGAGAGGCACTTTAGAAACGACAATTTCAGCCTCCAATCGAAAGGTAGATCACGGGTCTATAAATGCCACGAATGCATCACGCTGGTATTCATCTTCAAAACTTCAATTGCAAGACTAATCAATCTCTCTTTGTGTGGGCTTTCAATTTGATGCCAGGTTTTATTCCTCCTATGCCAGCACTGTGGGGATTTTTGCAATTCCCCGAGGCATCTGGATCTGATAAAGGATGTCTTTAATGTATTTGATTCCCTTCCTCTCACCTTGCAAACTACATTTCTGTTTCTGAGATTTAGGATGACATACTGAGTGATAATATCACTTTAACGCTCTGTTTTAAGGGCGTCTTTATGAAGGTATGGATCACTGGCATAGTCCGTCTTTAGTTCACAAAGCCAGACGCAGACCATGATTACTGCTGGAGTGGATGTGTTTCAATGGGCTGCATCGCCTGACAACCCACTGTGATATTTGGCTGTGATTGTCCTCCGTTCCCATTCAGTCTGGAAGCGCGGAAAGTCTTTGGGCTTATGATAAAAGCTATCGATCGGGAGTGATATTGTGCTTACCCACCAATTCTCCCTGATTTCAGAGTGCTCTCACTGAATGCTAAAACAGTGCAGAGCAGAGAGATCGAAGTCACGTCACTCAGCGATATGTTTCTGTAAGTTTGCAGATGAGAAACATCACACATATTGCTGCAACATGGCGTGTGTTTCAGAGGGATTCATTAAAGTTCTACTTCCCGAAACAAGTTTTCTTAAAATGCTCTGGGGGGGAAGAGCCGCGCGCTGTCAGAGCTCCCAGTCAGGGAGTTGATCCCTGACACGTGAATTAATTTGTTTCCTAAAGCCTAATAGTGTTTTTTCCCCTGTGCTCTTAGCAGGGGGCTGACAAGATGACAGAAAAACAAAGTGTGTGTGTGTGTGTGTGTGTGTGTGTGTGTGTGTGTGTGTGGTGTGGTGTGTGTGTGTGTGTGTGTGTGTGGTGTTGTGTGTGTGTGTGTGTGTGTGTGTGTGTGTGTGTGTGTGTGTGTGTGTGTGTGTGTGTGTGTGTGTGTGTGTGTGTGTGTGTGTGTGTGTGTGTGTGTGTGTGTGTGTGTGTGTGTGTGTGGTGTGTGTGTGTCCTAATCTGCATCCTCATCTTGCAGTCTTCTTTGTTTCCATTTACCACATTGTGTTCCTTATTGTTTCCTCTCCCTCTACCCATGTTCTTTCTTGTTGTATTCTCTTCTCTCGTGTCTTTTCTATTCCTGTCCTTTTCATCTACAATGCACCTCTACTTCTTCGTGCTTTGCTTTGTGGTACTTCCTGCCCTCCTATCTAAAATCTTGTTCTCTTTTTCTTCTCTGCTTTACTTTCCAAATATGTTGCTTCTTTGGTTTCTCTCCTTTACATTTTCCTCCTTCAATTTCCTTTCCTTAATCCCTGAATCTGCACTTCCTCCTTTTCCATTTCGTCCACTTATTGTATTCACTACTTCTCAGGTTCATTTAATGGTTTATTTGAATAGGGACAATGCACATTAATGAACTCTTTAGACAAAGTGTAAATATGCCGGATTTTAGCTTTGAGCTCATTTCCATCCGTAGTCCCTGACCTACAATTTATAAGAACATGACATTTATAAACATCGCAAGAAATAGAGCAAGAGCAGCACACACAAGTATTTACCACATAGCAGTACACTATAGCAGCAACGACATATTAAGTGCAAGAGATGCATAAAGTGCAAGAGGAGATACCCCTGTGTTAAAGTGCATTTAGCGGTGATTACACGTCTGTTTGTTTCATTCTTTGAGTTGACCTTTAAAGCTATTGAGAGTGGGACAACACGGTATCTCAGTTGGGAGGCTGTTCCAGAAAGAGCTGCCTTTGATGGAGAGGACATTTTGTCCAAAAGTGGTCCGTCTGCGGTGCTTTCACAGTCTCCTCTGGTTTCTGACCTAGTGCAGCGTGCTTTTTGTGGATGAACTCCCCTAAGGGGGGGGGGGGGGGGCAGTCCATGTAAACATTTATAAAAAAAAGACTTTAAATTGTCAAAACTCAAGAAATTATGTTTTTCAAGGATGGTACAGTGGTGGTATGAATTTGGCTTTTCCCTCCTTCCTTATTCTCCACGTGTTCCCATTCCCTATTCCCTGCCTTCTTTCCCCTCCTTTCTCCTCTTTTACTTTCTCTAAATTAGCATTTCTTCCTCACATCTCCCTCCCTCCTCTTTTATTTCTGTGGCCCTCTGTTTTCTTTCTCTCGTCTCCCAGTTGCCCCTTTTCTGTTTTCTCCCAAACGTCTCCCCCTTTTCTCCGTCCTCTCAGCGAGTGAAAAATGCATGAAGCCAGCCATAATTGCATAGTGCATTTCCATTGTATCCATATTTACACACTGCTCAGGGGACCCCGTAGTATTATTATTACACACACTCTCATTCTTCATGCTTTTCTGCCCTTGAGGGTCACATGGAGCCCACGTGCACTGTACATACATAAACATGGACACACACACACATTTGTACATACCTGCAACTTTGCATGCTCGCACAGCTCTCTTTCCACAACTTTTTCATACACTGACACACACACACAGACACACACGCACACACACACACACACACACACACACACACGCACGCATACACACACACACACACACACCACACACACACACACACACACACACACACACACACACACACAGACCCCTGCCCTGGAGCAGAGTTTCTCATTCCCTCTCATGCTTCCAGACAGATGTGTGTGTTGCTGCTGAGGCTCTGGGCAGCAAGTCAGAGTCTCTCTTCTCTCTCAGAAAAGCCCAAGACAGGTTACACAAAGGCTCACACACTCTGAAGGGTTTTTGAATAAAGATAGAATAGGTTTTAAAGATAACAACATAGGGGCCTGTTGCACATGCGCTTTGTGAAGTTTCAACTTGGTTTGAACCGGTTTTATAATGATGAAAACAGGCTGCAACTCTCAAAGTTAGTCACATAGAAAGTAGATTCTTATTTACTCCTGTAGCTTTTGAGGAGCTAATAAACTGAGGAAGCTGTGATTAGCTTCCTAATCTGACACATTTAGCGTGAAGGGTAGAATTTGGTAGAAACATCAGACCTTACATTGATAAAACCATAAAATATGTTTATATACAGTGGAGACCTAGAAAATATTAAATAAATCGTACGGTTGAATCTAGATTCCAAGCCAGCATATTTTTAATGATAAAATTCCCAAAGTATTTCAAATAAAGTGGTGTTCTAAAGTAAATCATAATTAAAGAGTCTCTAATGATAATAGCTACGATCAGAGCCACCTTTTAAATAAGGACTTGGCCTCATGCCCTGCCAGAGTTATTCAAATATTAGATTTTTCCCAAAATGTTTCAATTATAAAGTAAACAGGAAATATTTTCAAATCACATTTACCAGGTTAGCATTATCGGATATTTCTTACCTTTTTATAAAAAGCATGAATGCTACTAATTCTGAAACTAAATTAAACAAAGTACTCCTTTCATTCAGAGAGGATTGGCAGTCTGCTGGCCTCCTTCATGTTAAGTTATAGCTTTTGGAAGCTGACTATGCTAACGTTAGCGTGCTAATATGGCACATAGAGCCAGGAGTTAAAGAGGTGGCTAATAAGCAATATCTGGCGTGACAACTGAGGCAAGAAGCAATCTTTTTTTCTTTAGTCCAAAGATATTGAGGCTGTTATGTTGATTTGTTTTTCAATATATTGTTTTGTAACAGAGTTAAGGAATTTAATCAAGCGTGCTGCTCTGTCAGAAATACTTCATTTTGACTGATTTGCGTTTGATTCGGTTAATACCCAGGAGCACGTATAGTGAAGAATTCTGCCGCATCAGAACGAGAAGTGAGAAGCAAGCTATTTGAGAACTTCACAAGCTTTCCGCCTGGTTAACGCAGAACAATTGGTAAAATGAGTCCCTCCAGACTCCCAGAGCCCGAAACGATATCAGTGCGGCGCAGATTGGAGGATGGAAATGTGGCTGAACAGAAGTGAGGCTTTTCTGTACGATTCCAGTCCGAGAAGTTGCCCATTTTCTAGTAATAAACCTTCTATTAGATCTCAGTAATGTAGCTTGAACCAGTGTGTCCGGTGGGAGAGGATGGATGTAGCAGAACATGAATATTCTTCACTCATAAAGGGTGTACATTTTGTCCCACATGTCAAAATATATTCCATTCACACACACACACACACCGCCTTGAAGCGTGACCTGAGAAAAATAAGGTTCCTTCTTTCAACACTTGATTACGAGAATCAACAAGCCTCCTGGAAAGGCTGGAATGTGCCATTAGGTCTGTTAATGTATTGGTAAGCAATGTATTGTTTGCTTTCAGACGCTGGATCACGGCAATTTAACACCCACTTTACTCCACCTCCTGCACACAGCCATATTTATGTGCTCTCCGGCCCTTTAATATGTCTACCCTGTTGTGTCTTGGCGTGTGTGAGCTGATGACTACCTCCCTGTGGCTACGGTTTGATGGAAGTGTTTTTCTTTTCATTTATTTCAGTCTGGCTGTCTCGATTTCTGCTTTTTTTATCACATATTGTGGTGTTGACACATTAACAAAAAGTACTTATTGCACTTGTGTGTTCACCTGCTTGCATTACGTGTGTGTTTATGCATCTTTCTGTCGTCTCACCCAGATGTCGGGGGTTTCTTTGAGGCGGGGACTCTGGTAAAGTACAACTTCCTGCCCGAAGCAGTGGCAGGAGCCAGCAGAGACTCGAAGATCCTGACGCACCAGCTGACGCCGCATGAAGTGAATCTGACAAAGGAGGAGGTGGCCTTTAGTTTCAGCACATCCAACGCTCCTGCTATTCTGATGTACGTCAGCTCCAAGACGCAGGACTATCTGGCTGTGGTTTTAAGGCAGAATGGTAAGATCCACACACACACACACACGCATGTTCTAGTTACTCACCACTAAGAAGTCTGCTTGGACTTGTTTCGTGCTGCAAAGGCTGTCCTCGCAGCAGAGTTTGGAAACTTCTATAATCTCCAAGAAAATCCCCCCCAGTCTGCGGCCCCCCACTGAGCCTGGCAGCTAAGTGCTTTGATGAAATACGAAAAATAAAATATTGACAGTGCCATCTAGCGTTTTAGCAATCGATGCAAAAATAAAAAATCCAACTACAAAATGCTCACACTGCTGGGGGTGCAGCTGCAAAGTCTCGGGCCCCCCGCACTCCCACTGCCCCGGGACAGAAGTAATCTATAATCCCCTGTCAAGCTGGGGGCCAATCAATCATTCAGGGTCTCGCCCTCTATCCCTCACCCGTCCTTGCTCCATCACTTCAAAAAGAAAACTACATTTGGACCTTGAGTGTTCAGTTCAATGAGAATATTTCTGTCTGTTATGAACTAAACTGGCACGTCTTCGATGTCATCAATGTCTTTGCAGCCAGGTATTTATTGATAAGATCTCAAGCTTAAATTATCTTAGAGAAGCGTAAAAGCAGAGGTGTGAAGCTTCATAAAACCAGAGCAGGTTTCTAATCTCTCTCCTGTTTTTCTCCAGGTTCTCTTCAGGTGCGCTATAACCTGGGAGGCCTCAGGGAGCCCTTTTCTATCGATGTGGACCAGCGTAACCTTGCCAACGGACAGCCGCACAGCATCAACGTGTCCCGGGTCGACAGGAGCATCACCATCCAGGTACTGTACACACACACATATCTGATCACTCCAACATATTCAAGACGTTTGGCTCATGTCTATCACTTTAGATTCACGATCCAACTTGCTAGCATCAAAGGAGAGCGTTGTATTGCCTTCCCTTAAAAAGTAGCGTTGGTGTTTTTCAGCCTGGAATCCTTTTTTCCAAACTTTTTCTTAGTCTTAGTTTTAAAACGTTGGTGCAGTATTATCAACAGTGATTCAGACGGCTGTATGTCCACTGAAAGTGTTGGTTTTTGCAACTGACATCAGTGTCTGACAACATCGTGGAGGACTCTAAGGAGAATTTCTTACTTGAACCTTTTGCTCGATCTTGTCTGTCTTGTCTAACCAAGTCCCGCCGGGGGAAATCTGGCTCTGAAATGGAAGTTATGCTTTCTGTACTGAGTGTACTCCAGCACAACAAGCTCTAACAACACCCTCACTCCTCTCTCCACTCCTACTCACGTTTTAACTCTTGTCTTCTGGCAACAAGTGGGCGGTGGTGGCGAAGTCGATAGGGACTTGGATTGGCAACTGGAAGGTCACCAGTTCAAGTCCCGGCAAGACCAAGTGCTACCGAGGTGTCCCTGAGCAAGGCACCGTTCCCTACACTGCTCCCCGGGCGCCGTTCAAAATGGCAGCACACTGCTCCTAACACAGGATGGGTCAAATGCAGAGAAACAATTTCCCCACGGGGATTAATAAAGTATATCAAAATCAAGTCTATCGAGATCTCAGAAGGATAATTCTCCACGAGCGATACTTGGTTAGACACAATAACAAACCCAGTGGATAAAGTGAAAGGTCAAGTAAAACGTTTTATTTCTCTGTAGTGTCCTTTCCAAAATGTTGTCAGACACAATCTGAGTCTGCCAGTGGCAAAAACAACACTTTTAGTGGACGAAGGATTACATTGGCTGCAGCGCTCAATACTGAACCAAGTTCAAAAAATACTTGTCCCCATTAGACAAAGGAGCAGTTTGAAAAATACCAAAGTTACACTTTAAGTCCGAGGGGAGAGAAGTGTCCTGTCTTCGGCTCAGATGAGAGTGCTTGTCCTCTGTTAATCCACTTCCAGCAGACAGCCTAAGTATAGCAGCAGAGAGAGCATCGACCTGTGTGTGTGTTCGTATGACTGTGTGTGATTGTGACTGCATATCTGTGTGTGTCAGACAGAGCAGGACAGACATGTGTGTGCTCATGTATGGGAATTTGTTTGTGCCATGGACTGTATATGTGTGCACATGTATTGGTTTATATCTGTGTCTGTGGGTTTGTGTGCTTTTGAGTTGTGTGCCGCTAAACAGCTTAATGCAGATCAATACAGCCTAGCCTCGGTCCTTATCTGTCAGGGATGGAGTGAGAATTCAGCTAAACTATTACAGACTTTGTTCTGGGCTGAAATGCTCCGATTTGGCTGCAGGCTGCCGTTTAAGGAGGGCTCGAAATGGATGGCAGCCGCCTGTGAAACCCAGTTATCGGTTGCTTTCAGATCAGAATACATTTGTTTTTGCTTTGGCTTGAATAAGAACGAAAAAGTAGAAAAACTTGACTTCTTCAATTAAATCTCTTCTTAACAGTTTGCAGTCTAAAACTTAGCAATCTCTGTGTGTTCATCATGAATTGTGGCATTAGATTAGATAGCAATACTTTGCATACAATTTGATTAGATATTCATCCAAAACTGGGGTATGTTTTGTTATTGAAGCTTGTAAACAAGTCTCTAAATAATACACTATTACAAATATACAGAATAAGTTACAATATACTATAATGGACCAACCTGCTACTAAGAAAATATAAACATGATATTACACATGTTATACAAGTGCATTGCATTTTCATCATTGCTCCATATTTACACTTCTGCTTAGAAAGTGTCGTATATTTTATTATTTATAGGATCAACTTTTATTATAGCTGCATATTTGCATTTCTTCACTTCACGTGCTCACTTATGGAGAGACAACCTGCCCCCTAGTGGTCATATGGAGGCATTGCATGGACCAGATTCACCTCCTCTCTGCATATTTGAAGAACTGTGGGAGAGGATCATATCAATAATTGTATATGACCTTGCTCTACTAATTATAATCTATATTCCAGCTATTTGCCTTCATTCTGTGCTGTTTATTCTCTATGGATTTAATGTCCTTGCTGACAGAATCCTATTTCCCTGTCGATGACATTTGATCCAATCAGCTGTGCCATCTTTTTCATAGTCTCATGGATTACTTTCAATCAATAAAACGCTTGACCTCGGTCCGCAGCATCTATTTTTCGAATTATTATAGAGAAATAAGGGTTCAAATTGTTATCTAGGTCAAAGACGACATTTAGTTATTGGTCCAAATAAGTAGTTTTAACAGAACTTAATTAGAATAGGAAATAAATGACGTACATAAAGTGCAATCATTTTTTACACATAAAAAACAATTAAAATAAACAAAGATAACATTATTTATGAATTACAAAATGTTTTCAGGATTTTTAAATAAATACATTAAACATGGACTCGAAGGAAATCAATGACAAATATGAATACAGACATTATAAGATAATAAATACAGTGTTAGTCGAAAACAAGCCAGGAGACCATAAGATTATACATAATGAGTTGTAAGCTTTCTAACGTTGGCTCCTGTGTCAAAATGTCCCCCTGTCTTTTGATAAACAATGTCCAAACTAGAATTGGAGAGCACAGACATCGTTTGGTAAAAATCAGGCAAGTTGTTTTTCCCCAAATCCTTTCGACAAACAGAACAGAACTGAAAAGATAACTTGGGTGTTGGTCGTTCAGCCGCTTCAGTGTTGCTATCATTACGGTGAAATATAAGGTTAGTGCCAGAATGAGTCGCAGTACGTTTGCAAACCAATAATCATCACTCCTCTCTGCTCCATAAGTCTAACCCCTCTCTGCCTCTCATTGCATGTAGATAGCTAGTGACTAGAGAACATCACCTACATTCACACACAGGGTGAAGAATTGTGACAGAAAGAAAATTAGAAAGTGAAACATCCAATAGGAATCG
The DNA here is from genome assembly GCA_902827135.1 of Harpagifer antarcticus. Classification (NCBI taxonomy): domain Eukaryota; kingdom Metazoa; phylum Chordata; class Actinopteri; order Perciformes; family Harpagiferidae; genus Harpagifer; species Harpagifer antarcticus. The sequence goes on from CADEHL010000984.1 coordinate 423,531, forward strand.
TCCTGGTTCTCTGAGCAAAGCACCTCCTGCAGCTGCTGATCATCCCACAGGGAGCACTTCACACCACACACCCCACACCCCACACTTAGTGGCATAGAGAGGGATTGGAGCGGGCTACACACACACACACACACACAAACACATAGTATGTCTTCCACTGGTCGATCACACATGGTGGTGTCTAGATATTGGTCGTCCACCCTGTGTTCAGTTTGTGACTGAAATATTAATTGTCTTCCGTTTTTTTGCATTTTAAGAATTGATGGAGTTACAGGCATACACAAACAAAGTGATATCCCCATTTAACACCTACATTAATTGTCACATCTTATTGGAGGGTCATTAGTTTTGTGTTTTATACCTCGTCCATTTTCCCATCTTTCCTCAGCTATCTTGGCTATTTTTTACCATTCCATATACTGCATTTGCAAGGTCCTTTCACTCGAGTTTAATAGGTTTTTATTTGTTTAATTATTGTGGAAATATTAAGTGCATATACCTAATACCACTCCCAATACGACCAGGCTGTGTTCTCATTGACTAATTACATATATTTTCCCAAATTGGGGAACATGATGTTGTATTCATTGCACATGAATAAACAATAAAGTGATGGAAGTATATATACACAGTATCTAGTTCTTTCAATTTGGCTGCAGCAGTCCCGCCTCGTATACTGAACACCTTTTTAAAATGGTTGTCTAGAGAGGTAACTGATACACAAAGCATGGCCAGGTTGAAAAGTACCGATCCCTTTCTTTCTACAAAAACTAAGAGGATCACTGGTGGGCATGGTGTGGTAATCTGGATTCAAGGAAGAAAGGAGAAATCAACGAGGGAACTGTGGGAACAGAAAACAGATGAAGTTTACAGATACAGCATCAACAGCCAGGAGCTAATGAAGATAACTTTGATGAGTAAAACTTTCTTCATGTTGCTGCCTCAGTGCCTCTGGGCTCTTCTCAGAGTACACACATGCTCTTAATATCTGAAGGTAAACACGTGTGGGCGTGCATACCAACGGACGTGAGATCTCATCAGGTCATCTCACAACAAAGGCTCCACACTGCTGCTCTACAAATCAACATTTCTCAGTCTAATTAACACCTCGCCTGCCTTCTACCTTCTTTCAGCCGCGAGGGCTTTTAGTTCATTTACTAGCTAGGAGCCACAGCTTTCACTAATAAGTTGTGAGGAGCGGGACATATTCTGCTCAGGAGGACGGCAGAGAGCAACACTGAGCAAGACAAGGGAGAAAGAGGGTGCTTACTAAGTGATCAGAAAATAGCAAACACAGATAATATCAAGCAGTATTTTGCCTTAAGCAAATGCCACTATCACTATCCACCACTGAGGCACTGAACTGCAGGACAATACAAAACGCCCAACAGCAAAGAAAGAAAGTAGAGCGTTTAAAACCTAAAGAGACAAATATTTCCCCTTAGGAATCTGAGACTATGAACAAAGCACTAAAAGGAGATTACACTGCTGCCAGAAACAGGACTCCAAATGAATGCTAATGTTGCTCAGTGTCCGTTAGATGTGTAAATAAGATGCTGTATTTGCTTAATAACTTGTCAGTGTTTTGTGTATTAAGTAGTAAGCACAGGTTTCTAAATACAGCCCTTGGTTCCCCAGACCTCTGCTATAAGATGGGGTATGTCATTTATTTCAGATACACTTTTTGTTATATTCCATGGAATGCTCTTAACATCCCGATAGCAATGAATATCTTAAAATGTCATCTGTGGAAGCCGTGGCGCTGTAAAAAGCACGACCAATCATCTGCCTGTCAGCCTTCCATCTGGGCACAAACTTATCTCGTGCCCTCATTGGTCATGTGTGCGTTCGTGTGTGTTGGAGGAGGGGCTCTGTGAGGAAGTCTGAAGGAAGATCCTAGCGCACTCGAGCTGGTTTCTCCTAAATGACCTACCCCACCTTTAAGTAGAAGTGTTCCCCACTGCTAATATAGCTTAAGAACATGAGTATTTTTCAGCGAAATGCACTTTCAAAGTATCAAAAGTATCCAGTATTTGCTATAGAATTACCCTGCAGATGTATTTATATTGTATTTGTTACGGTGGTGCATTATAGCATTTTTCTGTTGTAGTTGTAAGAGGTGGAGTAATTGGATTTATTTGTAATGCTTATATGTAATTGGACAATAAACAACAACAAAAACATCAAGTCAGTAATGGAAAAGAAGCTTTATGATGTCCAATTGCACTTGATTAAATATGCGTAGTTACATCCAACACTGCCTAATCTATTCTCTAATAATAATTTACAGTCAGGACACAGAAGCTTTCCTACATGCTATTTGTAATGATCTCACTGAATTGTGTACACTTGGTAATTACTTTTTGTGTGAGTTTGATTTGGATCACATATTACTTCATTAAAGCAGAACATCTCTTGTGTGTTCTAGTGTGTTCAGCATTTGAAACCTAACCAACCCATTATTATATTTCCCTTAAATGCTCGTCTGAGGGCTTGTTGCAGCAGCTTTAATAATAATACATTTGATTTCAAAGCGCTTTTCCAGGTGCTCAAAAACAGTGGTTTGATAAAACATGATAAAATAGAATAGAAATAAAAAATAAATAAATATTAAACCGGCAACACAGCCTGATTCACAAATTAAAAGCCAGTGTGAAGAGGTGT